>WEKY01016985.1:17247-63238 GCA_013390045.1 Picathartes gymnocephalus | reverse complement strand
TTTTTTTTTTTTTTTTTTTTTTTTTTTTTTTTGTGTTACTCTTGGGTCACAATATTTAGCTTGGTTTGAAAGGGGTAATTTCACATTATTTTTACCAAAAGTGAGCTAATAGATTTATACCTTTTGGGGGTTTTTTGCCTTTTCCAAGTGTATGGCTCTTTTGTGTGGTCACAATACACGTGCTTGATATTTTTTCAGTCTTTCTATAACAAATTTCAGTAAATCATATTGAAAGTGCATGGCTTTTGTAAGAATTCTTAGGGGACTATCTGTTCCTTCTCAAGAATTCTTCAAAGGAATCACAGACATCACTGATACTTCACATTCTTCTCTCAGAAATTAGAGCATATTTTACTAGTTGACAGTGGCACCTTCTTTCATGGATGTCCCTATTTCTGAGACAGATAGAGTATCAGCTGCTTCTCATTTGTGCCTGCTCTGTTCTGGCAGCTTCTAGAATAAGATACTTGTTTTGACAGTTTTACTGTGTGACTGTTATTTAAGAGAGGTTCCTACCATTTGCCTCCTTGAACAGTAATTTACCTGTAGTCAGGTTCAGTGTCCAAAAGCTTAAAAGGGGATGGGAACTAGTCTCTCACCTTGCTAAAAATATATCTAAAATATTTGTCTGTATTGTTTCTATGGCAGTTCTTTCCTAACTGGTAAAGAATCTTTATATAAAAATTATCTAAGAAATGTTGCTAAAGAATATAAGCAGGTTTTACACACACTTTGGCCTTCTGACATTTGGTAGCTTTCTAGAAGAAGCAGAAGTGTATAGGCTGAAAGCTTGTACATGTGTTTGCATTGTGTCTCCTTATTAGAGAACATAGACAAAAAGTTTTATGAATCATGTGTGATATACCACCTATTGTCTGGTATCATACATACATGCTTATATGGTTTCCAGAAATCACATCTAAGTTTCCTGACACTTTCAAGTATAACATCTAGTTTAGCATTGCTTTGGTGTGCTTAGTTTTATACACCTTTTATTTTTACAAAGAGTAAGTTCAGTGCATCTATTCGGCTGAGATACTTCAAGCATTCTCTATGAGCATTAGCTGAGTGTGGCTTTCGAGGGAGACAACAGGGGAAGGGACCTTGGTGACTCTGCCCTGTCCCTGGTTTGAGAATATGGCAAGGAGATGTGAAGAAATGAAAACTCATGATTCTTTGCAGTCTTAGTCCTTTAATAGAATAGTTCAAAGCCGATTTTAGTTTGACCGAGGCTGGGTGCCAGGTGCCCACCAAAGCCACTCTATCATCCCCCTCCTGAACTGAACAGGGGAGAGAAAACACAATGAAAGCTCATGAGGTGAGAAGTGGATGGGGAGAGATCCCTCACCAATGACTGACGTGGAAAAACAGACTCAACTTGAAGAAATTAATTTAATGTATTACCAGTCCAAATCACAGTAGAATAAGGAGAGGTAAAACATTTCTTAAAGACACCTTCCCCCCACCCTTCCATCCTTCCCAGGCTTAACTTTTTTCCCTCTGATTTTCAATCTCCTTCCTGCAAGCAGTGCAGGTGGATGGGGAATATGGGTTATGGTTAGTTCATCACATTTTTTCTGCCACAGCTTCCTCCTCAGAGAAAGGAGTCCTTCCCCTCTTCCAGTGTGGAGTCCCTCCCATGGGAGACAGTTCTCCACAAACTGCTCCCTTTTTTCCCCACGGGGTACAGGCTCCTTCAGCATGGGTCCCCCACAGGGTCACAAGCCGAAGGAAAACCTGCTGCAGTGGGGGCTCCTCTCCCCACAGGTCCTGCCTGCTCCACCACAGGCTTCCCATGGGGTCACAGTCTTCTCGAGCATCCACTTGCTCGGCCATGGGTCTCCCCGATGGGCTGCAGGGGAATCTCAGCTCCAGTGTCTGGATCACTTCCTCCCCGTCCTGCTTCACTGACCTCAGTGTCTGCAGAGCTCTTCCTCATATATTCCCACTCCTCTCTGGTCACTTCTGCGCAGTTACTCTTTTGGAGTTTTTTCCTTTATAGATATGTTATCACGTAGCTGTTGCTACCATCACGGCCTGGTCTAGGCAGGCTTGACAGGTCCATCCTGGAGCCAGCTGGCATTGGCTGTCTCAGACATGGGGGAAACTTCCGGCACCTTCTCAGAGAAGCCACCCCTGTAGCCCCCCCACCACCCAAATCTTGGCCACACAAACCCAATACGCTTACTTAACTGATAAGATCAAAGCAGATTAGGCTCTTCAACAGTATGGATACAACATTGAAGCCTAGCCCAAATGAAATTACAATAACCTCCAAATGAAAGGCAGCTCTACTTCATTAGGTTGCACAGCATTTCTGCATGACTCTTAACTGTTCAGAGTAATATAGATTATTAGAAGTATCAGTTTACATGGTTAAGGAGCAACTATGCAGAACATTGCTGCTTTCTTGTCATTATCTAAGTACCAGAATGAAAATTGTTGATTTTGTCTAGGAATAAAACTGTGTAGCTAATAAGAATATTTATTTTCACGTAAACAGATCCTTTTTAATGTTCAGTGCACTTTGATTTCCTTTACTTGTGAGTTTTGGGACTCGTTTAGGCATTTGTATATTCATTATTAGAAAGTAATATCTTAAGGACTATCTACCATAGGCTAATATGTTGGCAATAAGTTAAAAGAAAAAAAAAAAAAGCAGGGGTTAGGAGTAGAAGAAACTTCATGTTTACAAGAAGTTTAATAGTATTGTTCCTTATGAATTATTCTTGAATGATCATTATGGGATAAGTGCATCAGAGACATCTACTGCTCTAATTACACCTGTAACAATTGTAGACTGTAACAGAGGAATTACACTGAAAATGGTCAACACTGGGGACATTTGCATTATCTAAAAGTTTATACACATAAGTAGCTTGATGTTGAATTATTGTTATTATTGCCTGTTGTAGACTGTAATGGCAAACTACGAATGACTTTTAGTTCTATTTTATTAATCTATTTTTTGAGACATGCTAAACAAAAGTATTTTTAGTTTTGCAACCTCAACCTGTTAAACTGTCCTTTCCAAGAAATTTTCCGTAGCTAAACTTCACATTTGAAATGTGTATGCTAGCTCCATTTTGATGAGCTGGTCCTAGTAAATTCTTATGGATTTGAGTATCTTAGCTTAAAAAAAAATGATGTATCAGCTGCTAAATTTCAACAACCATTGTTTTTCTGGGATTCAGAAACTGTGTGCTATCCTGGACCAAAACCAGGCAAAGTGGACCTTTTCACAGCTCTGAGCTTCCTGTCTGATGAAGTCTAATATTCATCTCTTAAGTGTGACTTAGAGACTTACAGGTTTGGAGCTGGTTTACACACATGCTTGACAACCAGGACAATTTCCAAAAACTAGATTATTGTTCATGATTCTAGTCTTAATATCTAGGAATAGTTAATTAAGAAAAAGCATTCCTTTTAAGGTGTTTTAAAAATAGAGAAAATTGTATTTAAAATTGTGAGATTATTTCACTGATTATTTGCTATTATTAATTTCCTAGGCATGCCTGTGAAAAATAACATAGCAGCTTTACGCCAGTCGCCAGGGCAGAACGGCACTAGCTTCCATGGTTGCATCCGTAATCTGTATATCAACAGTGAACTCCAGGACTTCAGAAATGTGCCACTGCAAGTGGGAATTCTGCCAGGTTGCGAGCCTTGTCATAAGAAAGTTTGTGTGCATGGCACATGCCATGCTACCAGCCAGTCAGGCTTTTCCTGTGAGTGCGAAGGAGGATGGACCGGACCACTGTGTGATCAACAAACTAACGACCCGTGTCTTGGAAATAAGTATGTCCTTCCTCAAGAAAGAACAGTAGTATAATATGCATATAAGTCTCCTGTTATGGGTATTTTTTTTCATACAAGTTCACACTTGCAAGAAACAACATAACCTGGGCATGTAAAAGTGAAAACAGCATCCAGGTTATAGTATATATTCTTTCCATAAACCTAATGACAGAAAGTCCCCAGTTTAGGGGAGCAGATTCACAGATCTCACTGAGGTTCTGCCTAAAGCCTGGGAGGTTCTCTTACAGCCCATTCTGTATGGGCTTCTTCTGTAATGAGATGCACTAATCCAGCTGTGCATATGACCCTTGGCACAAAAATAATTTTGAAGTTGCAAATGGAAAAAAACCCTATTTGCTTATTTTCAGTTATATAGAATGATGTAATAATAATAATAATAATAATCTCTACTGTGTTTTTGAAAAATGATACAATGGACATATCTAATATTTTATATTTTCAGAGTACCCCAGGTTTTAGAAGAAAAATAGTTTTCAATCTTTATGGTGAACTTCTGTTTAAGTCTGAGTGTGTTAATTCTATACTGATTTGAGCAGAAAATTTCAGTTTAGATTATTTTTATATGTCTGTATGGAGGTTCTTGTATATAAATGTGTGGAGATAGCAAAAGATATGTATAATTGTGTATATGATAGTATTGATATCTATGCATATTCAACTTTCAAATTTACTGTAGAGACACATTCAATTTGGGTTCATGGACTCCCAGCACAAGAAGATCAGAAACTTCAGAAGTTCAGTTATTCTGTATTTATTGATCTTGGGCAACAAAATGTCATTCTGTTTGTCTTTACCACTGTCCTTATTACAGCTTGGCAAACATCTTTTTTTCTTTTTTTGTAAAGTAAGCCTGCTTGGATCTTTTGGCTGCTGCTTTTTCAGTGCAGCGTTTGCCTATATAATTTTTTACTTTTAAGGACCAGTGGCCTAAGTTTGCTAAAAGATTCTAATAAGATGATGTTTAACTCCCATATAAAATGATGTTTAAATCATCTTTTCACATAGTGTGTGGAGAGTCTGACCCTTTAAAGTTTTATACTGCAGTTAGCATGCTTTACAATGCAGTTTTCTTTACATTGGTTATGGACTCTCACTGTACCATTAAGTTTTGAACTCTTCCCAGAGCTTGAGCAGTCAGGTTTTGAAGGATGTCATTATAGCATTTTTTTTATTGGTCTTTTTCTTATGCTGTCCTCTTTCACAGTAACTTCAAAGAAAGGTAGTCGTAGCAGGTTAAAAATGCAAATGTGGCTTTATACTTCAATACTTTAGGATTAAAAAATAACATCAAACTGTACCCACAAATTCTACTATAAGAAAAGCCAGAGAATTCCTTTAAACTGTCCTTGAAATATTAGATTCTTCATTGGTTCTTATGACTGTGCTCATTAGCACTCAAACTGGGTGCTTTTTTGCAGCAAATTACAAAGTTATCAGTATCAGATATAGGCAGTATCAAAGATAGAAACAAGTGAGCACAGCATTAATATTTTGTTTTCTCTTTAAAGTATTGGATTTGTTTCAGCTGCATACATTACTGTAGGCTTTTAAGAGAGAAAGCCAGGCCTTTTTTTTTTTTTTTTTTTGAGTGAAGGAGGGCTTCGTTGTTCTTTAGTTCCCGGGGATTTTAATTCTGTATTTCTTGATTCATCTCTAAATTTTCTGTTGAATAGATGCATTTTATCCATCTAATACAATTTGACATTCTGCTTTATCTGAGCAACAGAATAGTCGCTGTAATCTCTGTTTCAAAAATGTAGCTTTTAGAGATCCCTGCACATCATGAAAAGGCTTAAGACACATTTATTTTACCTACATCTAGGTGTTTGAATTCAAAATATAGTGACCAAAGTTTGTTCTCTAGTCAGTAAAGGAATAAGCACATCTCAAAAGAATGAATTAGACCTCAAGTTGTCTAATCACCCTCTGGATAAGCTCATTTCTCCCCATGACTTACTGTGTCTGGAACGTATGGCAATTATACATCCAGCTTGAGTGCCTGACACAGGTACCTAAAATTAGATGAGATGAAACTGTGCCCAAGAGTTTGCACTTAGCTTGATGTTCCTTTCAGTACAGTCTGAAGATGAAATTTAGAGCTTCAAAGAGCAGGTGGAAACAAAAGTATGAGAGTTTGCATTAGCTAAAATTTAATCATCTTCTAAGTCAAAGCAAAACTTCACCAAAGATCTTGACACGGATTGCTTTGATATGTGAAGCCTGCATAGATGTCAGTGCCACCTGAGTAACTTTGTAGATCAGATGTTCTAAAAGTGGATGTTTTATAAATGGTGAAAAAATCAAATGCTGAACATAATGAAAACTAAATAAAAGCTATCTGCCCTGTGATACTGTCTAAACCTTCCATTTTGAATTGCTTAATAACAGTCTTGGAATATCAGACTTCAACCACAGGAACAATTTTTAATTTTTGTAGAGAACATGGTTGCTTCAAAATACAGACTGATAGAGAAGCTGGAGGTGCTTAACCTAGTAGTTTTATATTTGCAGGTTTTAATCCCAAACTGGATATGGTACCTTAAAAATTTCAAAATGAGATGTTGCTCATAATAAAATTCTTCTTTTATGATGACATGCAATTTTAGATGAATTTTTGCTATCTTCAAGTTGAAACAAATGATTTTATTTTAGATCAAATGGGATTTTTTTTTTTAAATCTAAATTTTTTCATTTATTTAGGTGGCTGTCATAACATACTAAGGAGGTTATGAGTTCAAGAGTCTTACACTATAGAGAGGAAAAGCATTAGAGAGCAGAAACATCAGGAAGGGTGACTTGTATGTCAGGATTGCATTCCTCCCCACAGAGGACTTTTCACTGTGATCTCCCTAGGAAACAGTATGTAGATAGAAAATTTTTCTGTGGAAACAACAGTTAAAGAGAATAACGTTATTTTTGAATGGAAGTTACTGAACCTGTGCTACCAAATGAGAAAAGGGAAGTAATTATATTCCAAGTCATTGGTGATAGTTTCAGAAGATGAAATCCCCTAATGTTCAGCTTAAAGCTAGGACCAGGTAATTAAGCATCCTCCTTTTGAGAAACACCACCTCTCTCTCAAAGACAAGTAAGACCAGCTGTGTGTTCCCATTCTACTGTACATCAAAACTTAGCAGATGCAGATCGACTCACAATCTTTTTTGTCTTAACAACACGATTTGAGCCTGCCACAAATGTTTATCAAAGCTTAACTGGGAGATTAGCTGCCTTAATCACTTTGGGTGAGACTTGATAATGCACAGCCTCATCTGTGAGGTTTGGTATGAATTCTGGGTGGGAGCTGTTGCCTTGCAGTGAAGTACAGACCTGCCTCATATGTTACAAGACCCTGGTACTTGCACAGACTAATGTATTTGAAGGGGAGGCACATGTTCAGCTTGAAACTACCATTGCTTGAGTCAGAATAGTTTCTCTTAGGAAGTGCCTGACCTGTCTTTGTGCTGGGAGCCCCATATTTCATGAGTGACAATATGGAGTTTCTTTTAAATGACACACGAACCAGAATTTCAGGTGAGTTCCTTTTTCTTTGGCTTGATTTTGCTGTGTTGTTCTCAAAAGCGTGCTGAAAATTTAGGTAGACAGGAAATGTTGTTTTTAATAACTGTGGCCTGTAAAATTTTTCCATAACACATCTACAGTGGCTATTTTCTGGTGAGAGAGAGTTCTGTGCTGCAGCTTGTTTTGTGTAAATCTGCATACCAATTATAAACCACTTCACTGCATCTCACTGAAAAAGTCCATTAGAAACAAAAGCAATTTCTTCTGAGTACAGTCCAAAGTATTTGTAGTTAATGTTGCTTAGCCTGAACTTTGATGAATAATTTATTTTTATTCTCTTGGGCTTGTTTCCCCTGTAGATGTGTGCATGGTACCTGCTTGCCGATCAATGCATTTTCATACAGTTGTAAATGCCTGCAGGGACATGGGGGAGTCCTCTGTGATGAAGAGGAAATGCTGTTTAACCCCTGCCAATCCATCAGGTGTAAACATGGCAAATGTAGGCTTTCAGGACTTGGGAAACCATATTGCGAATGCGGCAGCGGATACACGGGGGACAGTTGTGATAAAGGTAAAAAAAATTAATTAATGTTGTTGTGGTCTTAGACAATAGGCTTTTTTAGTAAAACATGAACAGCCAAGCACGTGAACAGCCAAAAACATGACCAATTTTTTTTTTCCACAACACACACATTTGTTGCTTTTTTTTCTACCATAAGAATTTATCTTGATGAGAGAAAAATCAAGCCTTTCCCATGAATTTGTTTACATTTTGAGGACTTTTTCATCAAATGCTTTGCTGTGAAAACATTTCTTTTTTTTTTTTTTTTGCCTTTATTCAGAAACACATTTTTACTATATTTAACTATTACCTTTTACCTGCTGTATCTTTCTGTATTTATTGTTTCTCTACCTTCTGCAACTGAGAAGCCAAATCCAATGATTCTGCTCCTAGTTTTATCACAAACTCTACTTTTGACCTCTCAGCTTCAACTGATTTATCACAGCGAATTATGCAGGTGAGATGGATGAAAACAGGTTGACTTTTCCCCCTACCTTTTTCTTTTTCCTTTGTCTATCAAAGCTCTCCATCTCCCTCTCTTTCCCTTACCCCAGATGGCATTTATTTTGTATTGTACATAGATGTGAATAGGAGAATATGGTTGTAGAACTTTTAACAGATGTCTCATTTTTAGCTGGCTTTATACCTCAGTAATTTATGAAGTTAGTGGAACGTAACTTATATTAAATAAGAGTTTGAATAATATTAAACTCCAGGTCTAATAAATTAAATTGCATGCTCTCTGAAACATTTCCCTATGGTAAACAGAACCAGCTGCAAGCAATGCAGGAACAGAAGATGTGTATTTTTATAAAAGAGGAAAAGATTTAAGCTTCCAATTTTCTTGTCGTTGTAATAGGTTCGTATTTATGGTTTACATATATATAATATAAGCTTTACCAAAAATAGGAGGTATAGGGAGTGAAACCCAGCATTAATGAAATTACCTTTGCTAGAACCACTAGTTTCCAATATACAGTCTCAGTCAAACTTTAAAATACCAATCCCAACTGCAAATAGTAACACAGCATCTTCCTGTGTTACGCGTTCTTTGACCTGTGTCTCAAAATCGTATCTCTTATTTCTAACGTTGTTTTCTGCAGAAATCTCTTGTCGAGGGGAACGAGTCCGAGATTACTACCAAAAGCAGCAAGGGTACGCTGCGTGCCAGACGACCAAGAAGGTATCGAGACTAGAATGTAAAGGCGGGTGCTCGGCCGGGCAGTGCTGTGGGCCACTACGGAGCAAGCGGCGGAAATATTCCTTCGAGTGCACTGACGGCTCGTCATTTGTGGACGAGGTTGAAAAAGTGGTGAAGTGTGGCTGTACAAATTGTCCCTCCTAAGTGTCCCTGTCGCACTTGTCTTTTGAAAATGTTGTATACTTATTGACCGTGTCGGACTAATTAATGCTTCATAGTGGAAATATTTGAAATATATTGTAAAATACAGAACAGACTTATTTTTATTATGAGAATAAAGACTTTTTCGTCACTGAAAAAAAGATTCAAGTGCTTGAACTGAGACTTCTCATACCCAAGAGGAGCTTTGAAGAAAAAAAAAAAGACCTGGTAACATTACAACAGAGATGGGAAACTTTAACTGCTTTTAACATGGATTCTTCTTTATAACATGCTGAAGATACACTGACACTATACACACGTGACTTTCAACTTAACAGCTCAGAGATGAAATACTGACCAGAACATGAGGCTTGTTTTTTCACTTTTGTATCAGTCTGTTTCATTGTCTTGGCAGACCATACCGATCACTTACATATGGATGAGGAAGCTTTATGAGCAAAAAGAATCAGATTATACAGAAATAACAATTGTTTGAAACACATTTTGTCTTTTGGAATTATTAAGCATCTTGAGAAGATGGGGTCTCATTTAATGAATGGGAAGTGGGAGATACAAGAATATACTATAATCCTGAAATCTCCTGATGGTGTGTACTTTTATGTCAGCATGTTAGCAAAAGAAGTATAAAAAGGTGTTTATCTTCCCTTTTACAGTATTAATTTTTTTGTAATATAAATGTTCTGGGGATGATAAAATAGATTATTGATGGATAAATTAGTAATAATATGGATTTCTGTTTCTATGAGTTCTAAACAACTCTATACAGTATTGGGTTTCATTGAGAAATATTTATTGTATCAAAGTACATTGTACTTAACCCTTTTAGGCCATCCCTTTTACTGTTTTTCAATGCTTTAATATATATTAATTTATATTTGTCCCAGTATTTTTGTAATTTTTTTTAAAGGACTTAAAAATCAGGATTTTTTTGCAATAGAACTAACGTAGCATGTCGTCTTGGGGTAAATGTTTTCAGTCTGTTTTTTCCTTTCCATTCCCTTTTCCTTTTCCTTAGAATCTGACCACTTGGTGTCACTGAATAGAAAGTGGTGACAATTTGTGGTTTCACAGATAGCAGATATTCAGGACACCTTCCAAGAACCTGTAATATATGACAGAAAATGTCTTTACACTAGATGGCAATTGTAAAGAAGTTAATTTTCCCTATATTCAGTACTTAGAGAAAATAAGATGGCGTGTAGACAATGACATTAGAAGATAGATCTCTATAAATTAATATTCCCATGGAGCTCTCTACCTTTTTTATAAAAAAGAAAAAAAAGGCTGTGCTATCAAAAACTGTGATTTTCCCCAAATAATAAAACTACTTTACTGCCCTAATGTTCCCCATGTTAACATGTTGCTGCTAAATTATAATGTAGAATTGGTAATCAAGAGTGGGTTGTGTTCTTTCAGTAAAACCCAGGGTACCCTGTAAAAATGCAGATGTTTTTTTCAATTTTATTTTATTATTTTTTTTACAAAAAAGTTAGATGTACATGTGTAATGCAGTGTGCTTTGTCATATTTGGACTGATATCAGTAATGCTACTGATGTTTGTAAATTAAACAGATATTTACTTCATTAACAGCTTTTATTTGTATTCTTCTGAGAAGTTTAAATTGTCTAGCAGCCTTTAATTAAACATCTGTTGCAAAGAATATTTGGTAAAAAACAGAATAAAACCCAACTCTAAATCCTAGTGTATTCATTGCTGAAAATCTGAAGAAGGAATTGATTTGGGATTATTATACCTAGAGGCAGTGACATCTGAAAATGCCTGTGCATTATGAACTCAGATGAACTTATACCAAAACTACAAAAAGACTTATAAATAAAGTAAAGTACACTGCAGGAAAAGGCAAATTGAGTCTATTCTAATACTTTAATGGTTATAAAAATGGTAATTTGACAGTTGTTCTAGCAAGTAATTTGATTCATTTTCACTGATCTTTGACTAAGTATTTTAAATTTAAGCAATTGGATGGGACCACATTTATCTTCTCTAATATATTTTTTACAAATAATTCTGTGTTTATTTTACTTAGTCTACTTTGGAATTTCCAAGGAAACAGCCTTTGGTATGAGGACTTCTTTGCAGTTTCTGTGACTGCTAAAAAATCTGCTGTAAATAGGAGTAGCTTTGAGGAGAAAGAAGACATTTTTGCCTAACAGTCCTTAAAGACTATTCTTGGATATGGAAAGATCTCTTGGAGCTCAAAGTCCCTGCATCTGGAGCTGAATTGCTTTCTGTCCTCATAATTGACAGAGAAAGATGAACTTTGTGGTGGTATTCAAGCCATACTGGCAGCTACTGGTAATCTTGCGTTCATCAAGAGAGGGATTTTTTGTGGTCTCCAAGCAGAACTGAAAAACCCCATTAGAATTAAAAGAGAAAAGAAAAAAAAAAAAGAAAAAGAAACCTACCCAACACCCCAAAACCAAACCCAGCTTTGTCACCTTTCCCTCTGAAGAAAGAGAAGGCACCTACACCAAGTGGTGATTCAGCTCTCCTTAGCCCCCTTTCTCACCACCTCAAGCATCACAAAGCACCACTGTATATGACAAGAGAGAACTTCCTCAGTGGGATGGGTCACCATAACACCTTTCTAATACCAAAATCAAGTTACTTGTAATACTGCTATAATAGGCTGCCTTGTGCCTGTATTCTCCAAAAGGGACATGGGGATCTGGGGGAACTGTAACTTTAGGTATCACTACCAGAGTGGAGAATCTAGTTCACTGCAGAGCACTCCAGACACAGGTTTTCATTCAAAAACATAAGTCATGAAGCTTTTAACACAGAGCTTAGGGATTAGGTTTTTCTCCTTGGGTGTCTGCTACCTCCTCTAGGAATCACTCTCGTACTGTCTGCTTTTAATGTATTGAACAAACTCCATAAAATGCATTGGATCTGAGGGATATAACTCAGTATAGTGGCCAAGTTCTCACTTCAGTTTAGCACTGCATACAATTTGAATTCTTCTTTCATTAGAAACTAAGTAAAATAAAACTTGGAGATGCCATCATTTTCTACCAGTATTCTTAAAAGCTGTAAAAAAGAGAAAACACATGAATGCTGCTTCATTTGTACTGGTTCATGCACAGCTCTCACTGTCATCTCACAGATGATAAAACTGTGAAAGAGCATTAAAAAAGACTATTCTTGAATAGAGCTAACAAAAGTCATTGCTCTTTTGTTAACATTGAAAGTCAATTCAGAACAGCAGCTATCACACATGGAACAAGATTCTGCAGTCTGTATTAACAATTCTGGGGCAAATGGATATTTGAGGGATAAAAACACTGTCCTAAGCAAACCAACGGTAGGCTATGAACAAGCTTTGAGAGCTACAGTACATTTCGTAAGATCTATTGTAGCAACAATTTTGTCTTCAGAATACTTTTTATTGCCATAGGGAGATAGCACGAGCCTCAGTGTTACAAGAATCGCTGTAATATGAGGATGCTCTGTGTAGGTGCCACAACCAATAGAACACTGATACGATGTTACGAAGGCATTTGCTTGGCAAGAAGAGCATGCAGAGGTTTTGGAAATGATAACAAGTCTGGCAGACCTGATAATCCACAGCGTGCTTGCAGGGATGGTAGCGAGGCACTAGAGTAAGTGGATTGTCACCATGTTAGTTTTGATGAGAGGATGACTAAGATGTGGTGACTAAGCTGATGACTAAGAGATGAGAGTGGTATGTTACAGAAAGGAGCTTGCTGTTAAGAAGGAAATGCCCAGAAGTTTTGGAAAACTGTCAAGTCTTTTGGGGCTGTCAGGGCTGTTTGTAATTGGGATCTTTATCTGTTGCTACTTGAAACTTGTTTTTAAAAACCCCTCTACAGTTCTGACAAACACATGCTTGATATTTCTGTCTTGAGTTAACCCTATTATTTGAGGACAAGTGTATCTTTTCAAAGCAATTCAAAGTCTCATCTTTTGGTTGCTTTCTTCTTTTGAAGCAAGTGTTATTCCTGCAGTAGCTCATTAGGCATTCAAGTGTCTGTGCTTCAGCTATCCCACCTTACAGTGGAGAGCCTGGCACATAATTTCAGTTCCCATGAAGTGCAGTTCACCAGCTGAGCCATTCAGGATTCTTGGCTTTTAGAAGTATCTATAGACAGAGCTGGTACCTCCAATCTATTTGAGATTCCTGGAGTAGAAATCAGAAAATCATTGGTAGTTGTGACTATGTAGGGGCTGTCAGGAGTACAGTAAAACTGAAGTGTTTGCCTGTGTGCCTGGACAGCCTGCTCTTTCACTATGTTCTTTATGTATTGTGTTCCTGGGAAAGTGGGAAGTCGTGCTCATCCTTTCTAAAATGTTTTAGAGTAGAGGGATTTTGTGTCCTTCTGTAAATAAATTGTCTAGGCTGAAAATCAGAGGCCTCTTTGGCCCTCAGCCAGGTTAAACTGTGTATGTATACCTTAACATCAACCATCATCTTGAACACCAACAGATTCTGATGTTAAAAAAAGTGAATAAATCTTGCTCTCAGTTTAATAAAACACAGATGGGAAAAGCAAACTAAACAGAGAGTTAACAACTCTATTCACTAGTCTCCTGGGCTCCATGTGATTAAATCAGAGTTGGAGGGTATGTTCCTGTTGCTGCTGTTCTGGCCAGTGTCCGTAGGGGTGATGGCCAGCAAAGGAGAAGTACTCTGTCAGAGCGGCATGTCATTTGTCAAGCTGAGAAAAAACAGTCATGTCACTGAACAGCAAGACTTCTGGCTATCCACAGTCCCAGCAAATATGCTCCAGCTCTCCAGCATGACACCCATGCTGCAGGAATTTTGCTCAGCCATGGGAACAGGCTTTAAAACTGTCTCCCAGATCCACAACTTTATTTCAGAATGCTGATCTTAGTAGTGTTTTCTGGTCTTTACAACTCCATCCTTTTATTTCATTCTAGATTAGAGGTAAAATCCTCTAGTTCTACACATCAAGCCTCAGTATTCTCAATCACTGCCCTATATTACATACAGGAAATTAAGACTTGTTTTTTTTTGTTCCTGTTTTAGGTATTCATTAACATTTGTAGATGGATCAGAAGACCTGCCTTAAAGAAGAAGGTTGTACATCCAGCTATAGAAAGGAAACATTTTCATGGCCTTTATAATTCAGAAAATATTAAACTAGCTCCTCTGAAACAGTCTGACAGCAATCAAGTGATATAAACTTACTTATTTTATGGATTTGTAGACTTAGACCAGGGGAGTTATTATCTGGTTTTGTCTGCTACTACTTTTACTGTTTCTAAAATCCCTGTCAGGATACTTTCCATATCACAAGAGACAAGTAAAGATACAATTAATGTGCCTGGGTTGCTTATTCTGACATTAAAGTTCCTTAAAATTATCCAGTAGCCTTCCTTCAGGACATTTTTCTTCTTTCCCATAGTTTTTAACATTCTAGGCTTCAATCTGTTGTTTCTATGAAACTTTGTCAACTTTGTTTAATTTTCAGAACAGATTTAATGCTTCCAGAGACAGAAAAAGGATACCTTTTTTTTCCTGCAGCTGTGCCTAAAATCTCTCACAGAACATCTTTAGAAGTATGTTTTCTTTCAAAGTCCTCTGAGACTAGGTTAACTTAGTCTGAGCTTTGCCTGCTCTCTCTTCTCTTTTTTTTTTTTTTTTTTTTGTTTTGTTTTGTTTTGTTTTGTTTTATGCTTATTTTGTAGAGGAAAGGTAAGAAAATGACACAATATTAACAGTGAATAAAACTGACCACAGAAGACACATAGATCTACACAGAATATCCACAGCAAGATCATGCAGCACAGCACATGCTCCTCGGCAGAAAAAGATTCACTATTACTCTAAATTAATTAAAAAACAAAAGCCAAAACAAACAAACAAACAAAAACAGTAAGGAGAAACTTGGAAAAGCAGCTTAAATGAGAAACAAAATGTTTAAGTCCCATGTGATCCAAACGGTGCTCATCATCCATTATCACAAACCGCAGACCAGCCGTTGGCATTCACACTTTCTCTCCTGCTCCAGGCACTCCAGACACTATTTGCTTCCTCCTTTCCCACCCACCTGACTCCATGCTTAACTGTGCCTGCCATTCCCACAGCTTTCCAAGATGACACTTCTTCCTTCCCATTTGCAGAAAGTCACAGCAATCACCTTCCTGCATGTGCCTTCCCCACGATAACTTGAGGTGTCTTGTCAGGGCAAATCACCATGCTGGTGATGGAAAGAACACTCTCCAACTAATTAACATTTGAGCATTTCAAAATCAAGTATTATTTATTAAATTGTTTCTGCAAAGAGCTGGTACCAATCAGTGGGAGCTGGGGCTGTCAAAACATTTAAGTAATAAAACTCCCAGTCTGTCTGTGACATGGAAAATGATGCTTCTTAGTTTGCATTCTGAAAAGCAAGTGAAACCAGGTTACTTGAAAGGAAGGGTAAAGAGACACCACTCACTGAAAATCTGCTCAGCAATATATGCAAACACTACAAACAGAAAATATGCCCCAGTTTGTCTGTTTTGTTTGGGTTTTTTATTAAAAGAACAAAGAATAAGCAGTCAAATAGGTAAGGCATGCATGCCTGGGAAATAATGCTAAAAAGGAACCAGCTCTGGCTGTATCAAAATGTTAGGCAGGGAATTCACAGAGGGATTAACTGCTGCAATTGCTTGTGGGTAACAAATACAAACATGTATTTTCAAACTTTTGTAGAAAGGACACCTACAGCCCAGAAAATAGTGACCAGCTGCACTAGCCATCCTACTTCATGCAGATATTAAAGGACTGCTTGGGAATGAGTCCTTTCAGCAGAAGTGATCACAGTTCGTTTGAATTTCATATGGTAATTATCAGACTTGTAAAATGCAGGAGAACAACAGTATTAGATGAGACAGAAGAAAACATCAAAGATTTAAGACATTTAGGCCAGATTCACTGTAGATTCAAGGTGCTTCATGCTGTTTCAGTGATGCAAAGCAGCTGTAAACCCAACTTAGCTGGCCTGGATCCACTGCAGCTCCTGTTTGCTAAAAAAAGTTTTCAGTGCACCAAACCTGGATTTGGAACTGTGTTCTGTCCTGCAGCCTATTGTCTAAAGGAGCAATCACTTGATGTACCTTGAGAAAACCCCTGTGCCCCTCTCGCTCAGCTCTGCCCTGCTGCCGCATTTAAGAGATGCTGAGGGTCTGTGGGGAAGGACGTTGCTCTTCAGTGCTGCTCTCCAAGCTCCAGGGGAACGAAGAGAATTGGCAGTTCCTCTTCAGCAACAGCAAACAAAAATGAAAGACAGGAGGTCTGTAACCCAAAAAGAAAATTAAATGAGTACTATTGTAGTAAAACTGCTTCTAGTGAAGTAATTTCTTTAATACTCTCTCTTAAAGACTCACTTAATTGTGGCTCCCTAGGAATGCATGATGGAAAACAAATCCTTCTTGTAAAATCTTTAGTGTGTGTCTATGTATATGCACAGATACATAAGGGTAGAAAGTGCATACTTTTTTGTTTGTTTGTTTTTCAGGATATGAACTCTTCGGTTCCCCTGTGCAGCTCTGAACAACAGCAGGTATGATTAAGAATTCAAGGTAGCTGGCAGCGAGGAGGTTTGACCTAATCTATCTTGACTTTGCACTCTATATATTTAAATGCAGTATGTCTGTGTGGAACACATTGTAGTTCACTGAAGTACAGCACATCTAATTTAGTCACATGCATGCACTGAAATAGCTGTGTGCACATGGAGATCACTTTTTTTCCCCAGTTTTTAGCCAAATTAGAGGATCAAAGCCATGTAAAACCTTTTGTAATGAAACTTGAACCCACATGTAGTGAAACCAGATAGTTTTTCCTTCCTGATGTAAAGTCTTTCTTGTTTTCAGGCATTACTGTAAACGTACATCTTGGTCCAGTCTGTAACTTGGTCCAGCTTGGATTAGCTTTGCAAACAGTTTGATGAATCTGGGATGATTTATAGCTGGAAGCAGAAAGAAAACAAACAAAGAACTTAAAGTTTGGCCTGCTTTACACTCAAAATCAAGCATAACCTCCTACTGACTCCTTTTGGATTTTTGTGTCTTTTCAAATCCCAGAAGGAAAGCACCCCACTGAATCCTGAATCCAGCACGAAAAGAATACTGCAGTGGTAAATGTAAAAGTGAGCTTCACAGATATCCTTCTCTTTTCTGGGAAATTTCCATTTAAACTTAAATGAGGCTTTATACAGAAGAAGATGGAGGAAAATATTTCCTCCTTAGTACCAAGAGCTGAATCTACTCATCTTTGTTCAGAAGACATGAAGTACATCTATCAAAGAGCACTTTATCTATGCTATCCACAAACTTGTTCATTCACTTTTAATTCAGCTTAAAAGGAAGAAGACAAATATCAGCAGGGAGCTGTTTAGCTAAAGGAAGTGTGACATTCAGAAAAATCAATACAGATTTGCAAAGAGACCATGGCTTAAACTTTGCAGTGAAAAAAATGCGAGTTATAGAAGCTCTAAGGGTTCCTATTTCCTATCTGCTTCTAAGTGTTGTGAGTCTACATTCAAGACAGGTCTTCAGGGAGTAAGGTAGTATCTGTGAAGAATATCCTACACCTTTAGTTCATAACATGGATTCTTTCAAAAATGCTTCTTTACTGGGCTGTAGTTTTCTTCAGAAATTGTGCTGGCACTTGGTATTCTACCTGTAACCACTGCACCTGCACCTTTATCTGAATGGTGTCACTCTTATCTGGGCCAGGCCATCTTTGCTTTTGGCATCAGCAAGTAAAAGGGGAACAAACCAGTCCCACAAGAAACAGCTGTGCAAAATATGCCTTAAGCAAAATCTGAATGAGCAGATGCTTTGCTCCTCTGGACCGGTGTGTGTAACACTCTGTTCCACTTAAGGGAAAAGCTCAAACAAGGAGCTGATTGAAGTGGTTTGTGTATTCCAGTATTTGGCCAAAAGGAATGGAGTATATATTTTGACACATATTCATTCCCATATAACTAGAAAATAAAAGTATAAATAGTCACAGAAATTTTTAAAACATAATACTGAACGTATCTCTGATTCTTGATAAAAAAGCATTTTCTGAATACAAACAAGATGACAGAAGTGTGGCCCTCCACAAGTCTAAACCCACAATTCTTTCCATCATCAAAATTTTACTCCTGAGCTAGGAGGAATTCAATCTGTATCACATTACAATACATTCGACATTTAAAATATCTTTTTTATTTAAAGGTATCCTTTAAAAGCAAGAGATCAGTGCTTATGTTACAACGGGTCATGTTTCCTATTATTATCAGTAGTGGTCACTTTCAAAGGACAGATGGACAGTTAAGGCTCAGCAACGTTGCCATGAAATCTATCCACACCTTGTGTAAGGTCAATCATGCACAAACCCATTTAACCAATCTTTAAAATACACATGAATCCTTTAATTCATTCCAGATCAAAATGCTGGTTTTCATCCATTTGAGGCACAAAAATGTATATTATAGATTCAGAAAAATTCCACATAATTATCCTGTTTGGATATGAAATTTCCTTCAATCTTTAATCTATTATGTAGTAATGTGTCAGCTCGACCAGAGCAGTTTTATGTGCAGGAAATAAGACAAGCTGAGTAGCTTCATGGTTAATTGATTAAAAGGTTCTAAAGAAGGTGCAAGATCAAAGAGCAACTTAATGGTTTTATGTTACTCTAGAGAACTGTTGGTCCACTTGCCTGACAAGACTGACCTTGGGCAATGAAGTAACAGGCAATTAAAAAAAATTGCAAAACTAAAACACAGATCATATTTATCTAGTTCAGCATCTGTATTTCCTTTAGCAAGTATTAGGTGGCACACCCCAATGCTCTTAAGACAGCTTCATTTTGTTAGTCTTTTATGCTATGTGGGCTAAATATTAAGGACATAACAACAACAAAACATGACAAAATAAAACAAACAACAAAAACCGAGAAAAAAAACCCTCAGAAACTCAGAATCATGGAATGCCATGCCATTGGTTAAAAATCTGTGAAAACAAACAAATACCAAACTATATTTGAAGGACAATTCTTTGTAGAGTCTTTGGTCTGTGGAATCACTGAGTTCCCTCAGAGTCTTTGCTGGTACTGGGAACCGATGACTCCTCGTAGCTTACAAGATTGGCTCATCTTGAGAAGTACATTAGGGAATGGAAGCTGCTCTGAAGTAATATAATTGCTTAAAATAAAGGAGATTTTAGAAAATAAATAATGCATTGACTCTTAAAGAAGAAATTAAGAGGGCCATTCTCTAAATGACACTTTAAACCACTCTACTTTCTGGTTAGGTTTTCACCACTAGGCCATTTAAAACTCTCATGAGCGCAGTTTGGTTTATGTCTCCTGTATACGAGCATTATACTTACACTGAGGTAAAAGAGGCACAGTTACACTAAAAAAATCACATTTTCCACTTCTGTATTAAACTTGCTCTCATCAAAACCAAGGGATTTTTACATGTTTTTCCATGGATTTTTAAAGTTTCTACTGATAATCTTGTCCCTCCCCAGCAAATTCTCACCTTATTACTGTGAAGCAAGGTCCCTTCCTTAGGCAGTGCCACCTCTGTTTCTACCTTAGCAAAAAAAAAAAACTCTTTCTCTAGGTATTTCTCTTCCTTTCAATATCATCAGGAGACCTTGGCCATGTGATAAGAGGTATCACAAGATGCCCACCACTCAGAGCAAAATTATGAAGGCATCATTGAATCTGTAAACAACTTCCCTTGAAGGAAAACTAACCTGTTAGGAGACATCTAGGAAAGGACTTGGATAGTCTGAACTATTGGAAAGAGACTCACAGGAAATGTCACAGGACACAGCATCTTGGGGAGACTCCTCTCATTTGTGGCTTATAAATTAATTAACCCATTTGACCAGTGTGTTAATGACACCGTACTATGCTCTACCATTAATGTCTTGTATTTACAGAACATGACTTTCAGGTCAAGGATGTAGAAGTTCTCTGTTGTTCTATTTACTTAAAACAAACAAACAAACCCCTACTACTGCTCCTGCTGGCCTGCTTCACTTCAGAAAGAAGAATATCCCACTTGAGCTGACCAGCTGACAGCTCTGCTAAGTGCCTGATAAGCTGTCTGTCCTGGGTCACCACTGAGTGGGAACTTCTGAGCTGTGTAATGGGATTAGCTTTCTCACATCTTTCCCAGAGAGCCCATTGTTGAAAGAGGAATAGTTTTATTCATGGCAACAAGTCAAACACAAACCCTTGGCAAGTCAAAATAAGAAAAAAAACCCCAAACATATGGAGTTTTGGCAGAATCTAGGATTTGCCCTATTTGAAATTTCTTTTTAAGCTGTTGAAGAAGTTGACTGATCTGGAATGGACCACTACCTTTACAATAGAGCTAAAGAGTAACTCATTAAAGACTCCTCTTTTGTTTTGACAAAAGATCTTTCATTACCTCAATGCCTTTTCCTTCACAAACATCCTAAAAAAAACCCAATCCCAACCCAGCAACACATCTTTGGGATGAGAGGGAAAAGTACTAACTGCTATACTTTCTGTGGAGGAGTCTTGAATTAGTCATTTTGTACTTTTGCAAGTACAAAATGCAGGGAATTTTTGTGATTTAAGGTCATAATAATTTTCAATGTGCAAATTTCCTTTATTGGAGTATAAATGGTGCCTTGGGGGCACATAATAGCATAGAGTTGGGCCTGGCAGAGTCAGTTTTATTGTATTATACTGTGCAGAAACCATTCCTTCAGTAAAATCATCACATGACATTTTTCAGCCTGCTCCAGTTCAGTCTTGTTATTGTAAATCACTTTGTACTTGAGAGGTATATCCAAACATCTGTGCTTAATACTATCTTGAACTTTTTCTTTTATAATCTAAAACTCTTCTCTTTTTGTTTTGCTCTAGCCACTTTTGTGGCTCATATTTCCAGTATAAGCACTTCTCACAATTCTTTTCTAAATCTCAATTTCATTTTCCAAATGATTTTGCTTTACTGCTTAACAGTACTCCAAAGAGACCCATTGGGAATGGTACTTCCTTTTTTGTTTTTCTAAATCTTCTGTGGACCTGATGTGTTTCTAATGTCTTGTTACCAACAGATTGTCACTGAAGATTTGACTGTCACCTCTGCTTTTTGGTGCTTCTATTTTTCACAGTGAACCTGTTGCCACATCTATAGTTAAAATGCCTGTACACGTGTATTTAGACCTTACACCTCTTCAGTATGGTGAATCTCTCACAGTTTCCTTAGTGATTATGGTATCTTCACATTTTTTGTTTACGTAGCAACCAAGCACCTGGGGAAATAGGGCATCATGTGGAGTCTTACAAACTTCACAAACTGAGAGGCTGGGTGAACATTGATGGGGCAGAGGTACCACTGCTGGGATTAGCAAAAAAGGTTATGCTGTGAAGACATACCAGCTCAGCTGGAATTAATTTGGGAAAGCCTCATACTACATACTATGATTTTAAGTCTGCAATATCTCAGGATCTTGCAAAAATAAGAATTTTCTCTTGGTAAAATAACCATTGAACTTTATGATTGCAAAGAGGATTTCTTGTACCTATAGCCCACACACGAGGAACTGAAGAAATGCGGTGCTGAGCTGCAGTTAATAAGATCAGTCAGACTTGATGAGAGTTAATGAACTCCTACAGCTTCTTGCTGACTGTGTGGCACCATGCAGTTTTCTTGCCATCCTTTTTTTAATCATTTCAGGTCCAGGGGTGCAGTGTTCAGTAGTTGTTGGCATGAGTCGATAGACCTTATTATCATCAGAGCTCCTGCTCAGGGCAGTGCAGGCACACAGTGCCTCCAGACCCATGTTGGCTCTAGAAGCACTGTGACATTTGTAGTTGCTCTATACCCAATTTCACAGGCTCTCAAGCACACCTGATGCTCAAAACCCACCTCCCAGGGTTTGCTCTACTTAGTGGTCAGGAAGCAGCTGTAAGAGACTTAAAGGTCATAATTGCCTTTGTTGCGGACTTTGCCCACTACAGCAAACTGTATAAACAAGCAATTGCTCATCTGTGACCAACAAACCCACTCCATTCTGAATATGTCTCAGTGAATTACTGGATTTTTGGGCAAGCACCTGACTGGAACTCGAGATGAGATAAAGGTGGTACTATTGTTCAATTAGCTCAAATTAGGAAGAGGTAAACAAGCTGGGGGAGCACTGATAAATGAACACAAAGAATTCACAAGGAAAGCCAACTCAGAACTGTGCTGAAATCAGCTCTGAGTCCAGCTGGGAGAGGACATGACCCACCAATCCAAAAGAAGAGGAAGACGGAGCATGGGACTAATTAGCATTGGAAACAAGGGAAGAATTTTACCAATAGAATAGGAGAACCGTGTACCCAATGAGAATTGATTCCTTTTTTTGCTAAAATGTATAAGTTAGGAGAAGTTTTGAGCAAACTTGTGATCTCCACCACTAAGAAGAACAGAAGAGCACTGTCTGGATCCATGGGTGATGGTATCCTTCTACTTAATCTGTTACTCCAACCCCCCCATTTTTTGTATTTCCTTCTATCACTCTCTACCTCATATTTACGGTTAAATAAAATCTATATTACTGACTTCAGCCTATGGTGTAGTTTGCACCTTAATTCAGGCAGAGGCATCTCTAATAATCATAACAATCAGTTCTTAACAGCACCACTCCATAAAATTGTACTTGTACCTGTAAAACTGAAGGAAATAGTAATACAAGCAGAATTTAAAAAGCACACACATCAAAACTAAAATATGTAGATATGTTTGGGTCTAACTGTCAGATTCAGATAAAGAGATTTTTCTTAGCAATAAAATATCTGGTGCTTGCTTGTCAAAACAGTGGACTAATCTTTTTTCATTTTCCTTTTGACAAGGTCCAGTGTCTGAGAGTACTAAGAAATGACATATTACTGGCTGACACGTTGTTGTAAGTAAAAGACCAGTTAAATGACAAAAACTGAAGAGTAGGTTTAAATGGTCATTGCCTCTTCAATTTAAGAACAAACTATTAAATAAATTCCTAACAACTACTGCCACTATCTAAAGCCAAACCTTTAAAACAATTAGTGCAAAATCACATTTTAGTGAAGAAGGATGGTGTAAAATATTAATATTTATTTTGCATCAAGAAATAATATAAATTCTGAATAGCCACTCATGCAGCACTCGTTGTCCCTGACTGGATAATTAGCATTCAGCAAAAATCACAGATCATTAAAATATTTATTTGAACTAGAATGTATCTAATCATAATAAACAAAATAAACCAACCAAATAAAAAAGGTCCAGTTGGTGACCTAATCTTCTCCCACAACTCTCTGCTTTTCTCCGCTACTTGGGGAATGCACACAATATTTGTTCTAACAGATACAGTCCTTTTGAGACTGTGCAAGGACGCCAGTGTATTTACCACTATTTATCCCTCACTGATTGTTCTGCTTTCCACAATTCTAACACCACTGTTTGCTGAAGTCCTCTTTAGAACACTGTACTAGATTGCAAGATTGAATTCCACACTAGAAGTGTTCATGGGATCATTTTAGAACTGCATTCATGGTATATATGCTAAATAAAATGGACGGATGCAGAGAACGGAGTAATACTGCAGGACTGAGTCTGCATTGCTCTCGAGAATATCTTATACCAATATATTCAGTGGAGCACTACATTTCCTAGATTGGGCTGGTAATGGAAATGATGACATTTCAGTTTTGTGGATGGAAATCTATACAACCAATTACTATGGGAGCATTTGAGAGGTCAGCCTAGAACAGGGAACAGACTGAAGTAGCCTGGCCAAAACTTGCATCTATTTTCAGAGTACCAAACAGAAGCAAATAAGTAAAGGAAATAGTAAATGAAGGAGGATAACAGGAGAAAACACTGTGGGGCCGTCCATGTGCAGTAAAATTCCCATGTATAGTGTGAACCAGTCAAGAGTTATAAAGCACACTCTGGCTCACTGCAGACTGAAGTGATTTTACATTACTGATTAGAAAAATTGCCAGAATTTAAACTACCTGCAATTCTACAGAATGTCTAGAAAAGTTAAAACCTGAAAAATTTCAGGGCTTTAGGAACAAAGAGATGGTATTGAGATTCTGAGAAGTGACACCGTAGTTTCCATTATCCAGTGAAAAACACCTAAAATATGTGGGATGAAATAAACTCGTGCTGCTGATGAAGCAACCTTAAAAAATCCTGAGCAGAAGAACTATTTGTCAAGAAATAAAATTAGTTGATAGCAAATACTCAACCAACATAAAAAGTTGAGGGTGAGCTGCAAGACTCCTTGTCAGGCTATTGTGAATACTAATAGTCTCCTGAGGTTCAACAGGAGAACTCCCCATGAAAGAAATCCATTGAAAACTACTGAATGTGCTGCAGTCATCCCTGGCTCAGGATGTTACTAAAAGGCAAAAGGGTGAAAGCTGAGAGAATACTCACGAGAAGTGTTATATACAGTTGCCTCAGTTCATGTAGTCTTCCCTGGGCACCCTCTTCAGCTCTACCAGACTGGACAGTCAATGAACAGACTCTCTGATGCATTAATCTTTGATCTCCCCTATGTTCAATTCAACAGAAGTTAGACAGAATGTGCAATAGTTTTGAAATTATATTTTTTGTAAGAAGGCATAATTCATAGTATTTAAATACACGGTTCTCTTGTGAACAGAAACACCTGTCAGACTTGAAGCTGATTGCAAATGTTGTACTGGCCATTTGTCCATACCTTGTCTCATGGCAGATAACTGACCTGGCAGGCTCTTGGGAAGTTTCCTCTTTGCCTCCCATTGTGTATCTGTTAGTGTTTATCCTACAGAATCTATCAAGTTTCCAGGCTCTTGCATTCTTAGCCTTTCTGACAACACTACTACTCTTTTCCACCTACTCTTGAGATTAGTTTCACATCAAGACATTAGCTTGAGATTCTCCAGTCAATCCACACAGGGACCACTACCTATGCTGGCATCCAGCAGCAGCAGGGAAGTCTGTAGCTGAACAGTGCAGTGAAGGACTCATTCCCCACACTTACCCTTCCCATCCTTTCCTTTGCCTTCCTCAAAAATACACATACTCATATTCTGCTGTTTCAAATACAGACTGCAGAAGTGTACTATGTTGAGAAATATAGCACAAGCTTCTCTCCCTTTCCCCTTACTCCCTTTTCCTCTAGTAAATTATGTAGTTTCTAAAGCCTCTAGTTTCTTTTACACAGTCTCTTCTTATATAAAAAGTAGAACTATAGAAAATTAAAGTGATGTCTGAATTGCAGGAACTACAATCCATGACAAAGTCTAAAAGACATGAGTTTGAAAACATTGCTGTGCTCTGCTTGCATCTCACCTCCAATATCCTCATTTTTAATTCCCCTACCACCTTCTACACTCATTGCATTTTTTGTCACTGCAACTCCAGTGCACTGTCCCCACTCTTCCCCCCACCTCTCAACTCTTTTGCTGGAAAGATCTTATTTTTTTTCTTTCTTTTCTTTTTTTTTTTTTTTCCCTCTTGATTTCTTTATTTTTTTTTCCCTGTTTATTTGTTTTACAAAGATATTTCAATTCATCCTCCTCCAAAATCCAGTAGCAGGGCAAGAGACAGCAGGGCAGCCTTCCTCTCCCACTTGCTACTCCTGTGTGGGCAGGGACAGAGGGCATGTTGCTGAACCACTTCATGAAAGGAGAAAATATGAAAACTATTGTACCATCACCACTGCCTTTGATTCTATCTTTATTATTTAGTTGTGACTGTTACCACAGCTCATCACCATCACTACAGCCAGTACTTCTAGGCTGTTACTAGTTCTGAGACACCAACTTGAATTGAATCTTATGAACCTTAAGCCTGTCTTTCAAACCGTCTCTATGTCTTAAGCAAAGATATTTTTCCTAGCATGCCTGGACTTGTTATCTCAAGTGCCAGCTGTGCTTGCTGTGCGGGAGACATGAGATGCTCTTGCGATGCAGTACTGCCAAGCTGTGTGTGCCTCAGAGCACAGGCTGCTGCTCTCGCTGCAGCTCTCTGCTACTTCTGATCCAGCTACGGGAACTCATGGACTCAGGCAAAAGCTGAAACGTCTGTAAATGTTATGAAAGACAACGTTGCACCTAGCTGCATTTTCTGCAGAGATACATTTGGTTAGCCAGCACAATTAAACTTCTTCCCCAGTATGTACTCTGCGGACCAAGTAGTACCAAGTACATAAGTTTATTCCTGCTGTTGGGAAGAAAAAACAAAAACAAAACAAAATAAAACAAAACCAAAAAAAAAGTAAAAAAAACCAATTAAGGGTAGAAATACTCTCATGATGCCTTTTGAATTTGTGGACTTTTCTTTGTATTTATTATTATTTGCATTATTCTGTGAAGGGCTATAAAGTCCAGTAAACTTACTCATATTCAATACTCTATATACTGCTACTGGTCTGTGCCCTAGAGTGGATAAAACCTATCAAAGAACATATTTTCTCTGACAAATGAACTGTAAAATACATTTTCATTTAATGAACTTCTCTATTTTGCCATCTTTGGTATCTGAAGTCAAGGAAAACTATGATTTTTCCCTTGTTTGTTCCTCTGAATGGAGGCTGCAGAAAGCAGAGCAGCAGCCATCTGGGAACTGGCAAGGAAAGAGAGGTAATCATTGCCACCGAGTGGGAAAACACAAAACTGCAGCGGGTGCCTCAACTGGCTTGATTTTTTTTTCTCTCTTCAACTCTGATGGGGAAAACATGTCAATCAGCCCTCATAGCAGCACCCTGAAAATTAGGTGCAAGTTTTCAACTTTGCTTAATTATTTCCTTCAGCAGAATTTAAAGTATATTTATACTGACTTAGTAATTTAATAGGGAGGGTTTTTTTCAAATAATTATAGAAAAATCATCTAGTGACTATAGTTAGAGCTCATTCATGTCTGTCTTGCATTTAAAGAACATTATTCAATGAGAACTTTTTAAAAATTTTTCTTAGAATCAAATTCCATGTTCACGAAAATCAACAGGAAGAGAATAATGGCATTCTCTGCAGGGCAAAGAGAAGGGCCACACTACTAATCTTTTTTATTTGCATGGGATGGCATGTATCATATTAGATAAAAATGCCTGCAGTATAAAATAGTGGTGAACATTTCTCAATGCACCCAAAGCTGTGATAAATTAGTCATCTTTATATATACTGTCCATTTTTAAAGGCAGATTCTGATTTATAAAGAGAATGTGTTGTTACTTGTTCTTTCACTTTTTTCTGTGATACTGGGTACTACTTCATCTTCAGGATTTCTATGTTCACAGATACATTCTTTCATTCTGTTAATACTAACAAATACCTGCACCTGTTTAGTGAAAAAATAATTAATAAAAGTTTGTACTCTGGGAAAATTTAGAATATCATTGCTATGCCCTAAAGCAATTGAGAATAATACTCGGATATATCACTATGTGTTTGTCAGGTTTGAGACACAGCAGAGCCTGGGTTCAAGTCTGTACAAATCAGGCAAAAGCAGACTTTTCATAACCCAGTAAGCCTTCTAGCACCACTTTTAAAACCTTTCATTATCTTTGAAAACTTTGACAATTGTGAAATTCAGAGAAGAATTCACAAACATATCTCCAACTCCCCCTTTTCTTTCCCCAATTGTTTTTCAACTACTTTTCTCTGAAACCATAGCTTTTCCCTTAACATTTTCCATGCGTTAGTGGTGGTCATCACCAGGTCATCTTTGGTACTTTCTGTGAATCTTCTCCTTAAATGTTTAACTACGGAAATGCTCTGATTAAGACTCCTGAGACTAATTAGGAATGAATATTCCTGTGAACAGCAGGGAGGCAGGAAATCAAGTATCATGAAACTCAAATTTAGTGACTCAAAGAAATGGAGGTTCCTAATTCTTTATTTTTTGGCTATACTTGTGGGAATGAATCTTTCTCTGTAAACATGCAAAGTACTTTTACATAAGTAGCTGTGATTTTGCAGGCATCTGGGCGGTGGAATGGAATGAACTGTCCTTCCTGAGCAATTGGCATCACCAGAAAGAGCAAATTCAAACTGCCGTTATTGATGGTGATATGCAAAATCAGAAAATACCCAAATCCTGACATGTCTCATTTTAATCCTAATTTCATTTTTTAAGGTGGTACAGTTCACTGAAGGGTGAGTATAATTGGTCTACTTTTGCTCCTGGTAGTACTAACTATCTACAGGAGACAGGAGCATTGGTTCTGTGTGGCCATGGGTAAAAGATGAATACAAGTATAACTGAATCATTGCAGAGCTGCTCTAAACACTCCAGTAAGTAAAGAAAAGTGAAGCAATGATGAGACAGCGTTATTATATCTATATGGACATAAATTTCTCTCACTCAGGTACTCATGTTCATGGAAAAACCTGAATTTCCTAATAATTTCAGATCAGCAGGATATCCTTGAGAGCAATCAATAAGCCAGGTGTGGAATTTAATTGCAGTTGTCCATGCAACTGCTTGATTGTGCTTAGCCTTGCATCTTCATTCACGAATCATACCCAAAGCACCCTGCCAGCACAATAACAATACTCTGTACTGTGGTACCCATTAGGAATCTCATTAAATTTGTACATTTGGGGGTTATACATGTATGAATTTATTTACTCTGAAGTATCAAAACCTGAAAGTTCCTGTGGGTCAATCTGTTTCTTGGGACCTTGCCTCTGAGTTTTACACAGGACTTTGATCTGCTAATCCAAAGTCCTTACAGCATCTTTGCACTTAATAATAGGCAATCAAATAATTTCTTTTTATTACAGAAAAAGAGTAAGTAATCCAGTAGAATCTATGGGCTGTTATCCAGAACTGTTCAGCTGAAGTGATGCTGTTTCACACTAGTTTTCACTGACGATAAAAGGGAATATTCACAGGTCCATCCACTTGACAGGCACTGAACTAATCATCTGATGCAACACTTGTCAATGGAAGTGCCAGGAACATTTAATCTTTGCAGACAAACCTGAAAACTACAATTAGGTGTCTACACTCTGTTCCGTAGCTCACATTTATTGCCAAACACTATAAAGTAACTCCTCTTTTATAGAGGACTATTTATAAGGCGGGCAGAGTGGTTAAGTCAGGATAAAAGCTTTGTGGAATGATATTTGAAGACTATCTAAGTAACACACTCCTAGAATTCAGTTTTAAACTTGCACTTTTTGAGAGACCAGGGAGAAGTTCTAAATTTTCTGGAGAAATTAAAGGAATTACCATATACATTAACGAAACATATTTTGTTCTTTTACTGTTCTTACTAAGTTGCAAGTTGTTGGCCCCCAGCTGTGGTTAAAATTGCACTTGGTTTATTAACTTCTAAATTAATCTCAAACGAAAACGTATGTTTATGGGTTATTAGATGAATATTTAAGACTATACTAAGATGTAAAATGAATCAATTTTTAAGTCTGTTGTTAATCTCTTTCTTGTATTTAGAAAAATATAATGAACGAATCAGCATAAACAACTTATTGTCTAACAGAAAAGCTGCTACAAATAGAGAGGGAAATGTTGACAATGTAAATTAATTAAATTATGACAAAAATTTAAGTATTGACTCGCTTTCTTCCATATTCAAAAGCCTGCACTTGTCAAGAAGTATTCTGCTCACAATTTCTCCACTGGTTCTGGCAATGTGCCAAGTCTAAATCATGCCAAATGAGTGAGCTTAACAAAGGTATAAATATGCTCAGACAAAAAGATCTAACACGTGACTGGTTTATGTGATATTCTTTCAATTAGCCATATTCCAATAAGCCTCAGTTTTAATTTCATAAGCCTCAGAATTCATTTGGCATTGTTGAATTCTCCTCCCTGCCGGTAATTAACTATTTAACTGTGACTAATGAAAAAAAGAAGTCAAATTGCATATTGGTTTTATCAGCAGTTATAGATAATTAATTAATCATTGGTTCTATTTAAATTGGCTGAGTATTATTATGAAAAAGTAAGTAATGAGTCCTGAGTTAGCTTTCATTTTCATATTCTATATGCTTAACTGAACACACCCACAAAAGTATAAGCTTCTTTTCATGATAAATACTCTCTGGAAATTATTCATATTTTTGACTTTAGTTATTCTCAAACATTTGGGAACGTGTATGGCAATTAAACTAACTAAAAATATGTAATGAAGGCACTCATAATAACTGGAGCTAATGCTACACAAATATACAGTAATAAATAGTGGGTCATGACACCATATTTAACATTACAAACTGGTATCATCATGATGAAGACAAATACTAAATTTTGTCATGTTCTGTTGATCAATCCTGTAATCATACATTATTTTCCCTCCTAAATTGTCCATCCACCAAATATGTTTAAAATGTCACAGACTAGTTCCCATTACAACTATCAAAAACAATAAGACATGGAATGAAAAGCATTTTCTTTTAAATAAATATGTTTTATTGTAAGTATTTTGACCCATATTCCCCATGTCTATATTAAATGAGAAAATCCAAGGCCAGTTATAATGATGAAGAGGCCACTCAAGGAGCAGGGGATCTGCAAATGGATCGGACCAGTGTAATAAAAACCACTTTAAGATCATACCGTAGGAATCAGAAGGGACTGAACGTGTGTTTAAGCTTAAGACTTCTCTTTTCCTAATTCTTAAAATATCATGACACTTAGAAAAATATATATAAGGATACAGTTTAATCCTGCCCTACTCCAGGAATTTAGGATCATTTTAGTCTGTATTTCTGCCATGTGGGAGGACCCAGTCCACCCAGAACACCTACAGGCTGCCTGCACTCGGTGGCTGAGCCTTGCCGTACGCTCAACACGCCAAGAGCAGCAGGGCTCCCCGTGGTACCGTGCACCCCGCAGGACCTGGACACTCTCTGACTTCGCATTTTTCAGGAAAATGATTGGACTCTGAACCTGCTCTTGCACAGAGTCTGGAGTCTTACTTGTCCTTTTAGAACCCAGTCGTTTCGGTGCCTCCATGGACTCGGTGGGAGCTGCTGACTCCACGGAGCTGAACAGTGGGATTTTGCTTCATGCTGCACAGTAGTTCATACCTCCTACTGACTTAGGAATTGCACTACTTTCTTCCATAGCTGTGCTCTGTTCTGTACTCACAAAACAGCTATAGCAGATACATGTATAAAATGATACTAAAACTCTGAACTATAAATAAACCTTGCTCAAAATAAGCAGTTTTTTTCTCATCCTGGAAATGATCGTGCTGGTTTGCATTTTTTAGTGCGATTTCCAAAGATTTTCATGGTCTGCTTTACAAATATTGGATTTTTTCTGAGATAATTTATCAGTCCATAAAATTTTTGGATAAAAAGACATCCATTTTTCTACTGTCTTCAGTATTGTGGAACAGTAAAATAATTCTGTTAAAGTACTATAATGTCTCTTGAGTTTAGTTAAAAACAATTAGAAAAAACCAAATCTTCCCTTCTCCAATATTATTTATAGATATTTTCTTTCTGTATTTCCAAATTATTTCTTGCACTAATGCATTTCAATGGTACTCAGTTATGCAGCCCTATTTTAACTCTGCAAATGTCCTCACTTTTGACTCCCCATTTTTGGCAGATACAAAGTATTTATGTTGGATAAAACCAATTATGAAATGCCTGCATTGACCAGAATCTAATGCCAATGGCATTTTTGAAGTAGTCTACAACTACTTTCCACCACTGTCAGTGCAATTCTCCCGTGGAAAATCAGAATTGTCTCGCTTATCCCAATTCAGTTCTGCAGTAGAAATGACAGAAATGAGAAAGAATGCAATGGTGGAAAGTTTGTATCCCACAAAATCTAAGCAAACTAAGGAAACATTTTGGTTGAAGATTTATTTTTGTGTGCACGAAAGAATATACACATCTCTTGAAGAAAGTACTCTCGTGGTCAAGTTAAACAGGAGCCTTTTACCCAAAAGCTCATTTTCCACATTCAGATGTGATGCTGTATTTCCAGTGGAACTTTCAGTATTGTATCAGTTCCCAGTATACCTGGGAAGGTACTAAAAAAGTGGATAAAACTGAGCGGCGATGTCGCCTGAAAATTCGCAGTTCTCATTTTAATCACAGCATGCCAGGTAGGCTGAAAAAAAAACGCAACCAAAATCGATCTTTTAATCTCCTTGTCGCTCCGTCTGCAGCTATCACGGAGCAAGTTTGGGCTGCCGGCGGCCCGTAGTTTCCCTGACAACCGGCAGGAAGCGTCGGTGCTGCCGTGGGGCCCGTGGTGCCCGTGGTGCCCGTGGTGCCCGGAGCCCGGCGGTGCCCAGAGCCCGGCGGTGCCCGCAGCCCGGCGGTGCCCAGAGCCTGGCGGTGCCCGGAGCCCGGCGGTGCCCAGAGCCCGGCGGTGCCCGCAGCCCGGCGGTGCCCAGAGCCTGGCGGTGCCCGGAGCCCGGCGGTGCCCGGAGCCCCCTGACAGGGGCGACGGGGCGGGGGAGGCCTCCTCGTGCTCCCGCTGGGTCCCTGGATGTCCCAGGGCACTCGTGAGGGCCGGGCCGGGGGCTCTGTGGGAACTCTCCGGAGCTTCTCTGCCTGAGCTTCTCAGTGGTGACGGCACTTGAAGCCCCTGCTCTGTTTCTGCCTCTGCACTCCAGGAGAGTTGGCACTCAGCAGGGTAAGGGAGCAGCCTCGCCTTTCAAATCCTACTGACTTCCATTCTGCCTAACTTAAGTGACTTCTAGAACCCGAACTCCAGGCTGTGCTTTCCCTCTTTTGAAGGATGTCTCTTAATAGTGCTTCTCCTCTTTCTGTTTAAAGTGTTGCTTCTTTATTTGAAGTCTGTCATCTGCCGGTCGATGGGTCACGTCTGTATCAAACCTCGGTGTTTTGATTCACGGCTGTGCTTCAGCTGTCTGATCTCTCTACAAACACGTGTGACCTTTCCAGCTCCTCACTACACAAGAGCTTTGTCACGATCCGATTACTGTTAAGGTTCTTAGAAATGCCCCTGCCCGAATTAAGGTGCAAACGAGACCATATGCCAGTGACAGTAGTATGGCGTTTATTTGATAGTATTTGATAGTAAATAGAGAGAAAGAGAGAGAGAAATAGGAAATAGGTGGGGGGGACAGAAAGAGAAAGAGGGACAGCATAAGGAAAATATCACCGCTCCGTGGGTCCCAGCGATGCTCCGTTGATCCTCTCTAGCTGCTCTTCTTGGTGGGGAAGGTCCCCCCACAAGCACAGAATGCCCTGGGTTAATGTACCCTCAAGGCAGGGGGTGATGTCCAGGCCTGTCCCTGGAGTTTGCCATTGTCTTTTGCAGCAGACTCTGGATCTGTTGCATCACCTGCAGTCCTGTGGTTCAGGGCCTCTGGGGAACACTCTGTGGGGTCTTTGATGGGTTGTGACGCCCCCTCAGCTGCCTCTCAGGTGAAAGTCCCGTGGATGGGGCCTGTGGGGCTGGGGGGTTTCACAGCTGGGCCGGTTTGTGTAATCGGAGGATGGGTGTTCATTGCCTCTGACCAGAGGTTCTGCCACACACCCGAAACCTCCTCCTGCCCCCTCGGTTGGGGGGGAGTCTGTGTAAACCTGGCTCCTGTGAGCTGTGCTCTCCCCCACCCCAAACTCAGCAGAGGATGATCCTCAGCACAGCTGGTGGCTTTGGCCTTTTGGTGGATGCACACCTTTCCCTCCGCCTGAGATGACGGAACAATGGGTTTCCCTTTATCTAATCAGCAGTTTGACTCTCAGTCCAAAGTCCCAGTCAGGAATCTTCAGGGAGACTTCTTTGGCTGTAGCTTCTTTATACAGTTTTTGTTAAAATGAGCAAAACTTTATATCAATGTTTGAGGCATGAACTATTTCAGTCTCTACAAGCTTTCATCTTGGAAGAGTGAGATCTCCTTATGCAAATACTTTTTCTGCTCAGTGCTACCTAATGTACCTTAGCATGTGTTTTGATTACTTGGAAAATAGAAAAAAAATTAAATACATCTGAATTACTTCTAAATGTCTTTCTGAGAAAAATATTTATGTAGGTATTATCAAGCTGACTCTGTTATGAGCAATTGTACATTTCAAAGTCTGACATCGATAGCACTATTTTGTGATAACATGCTGCTACTGTCAAGAACTTACCTGGTGTTTTCATACTATGAAATGATTTTGATTCTTGCTTTTTTGACGGTTAAAAATCTGTCTTCTAACTAACGTGATTAGAATTTTGTGATAATAAATGGGCATACAAAATCAGTAGATTTCTTACTATGTTAATGTTTTCCATTTGACTTCCATTTTACAAACAGAATAGTTCCCATAAGTGTAATATAAGTTTTTGTGAGTTCTGAAGAGATTTAATTGAGTACCTGTGGTACCTCAGTTCTTTTAAAAAGACTTTCAGTGGAGACAGGCCACATTCTGGAAATGGTAGAAAAGAGAAAACAAGATGTACAGTAGGTGAACTGATTTGAATCACTAGTTCTGATCAAATCATCAGTCACAAGTATTGATTTAAACTTTCAGTTTTAGTTTTGCTTTGTATTTTAGCTAATTTACTAACCATTATTATATGTTGTTTCACAACATTCAGTAAAATTTAGGCACTTTATTTAATTCTTTCCACAAGTCATAAAGACAGCATATCTACACACGTGCTGGGACCTTACCACTTACCAGAAACAGAAGTAATCCTAAAGATTTCATAATGTAGATGATGACAGATGTACCTGACTGGAAATCCTGTTCAGAGGGAAGAATTAGAATAGCCAAGCTAAACAAGGACTGCATGTGCAAGAGTCTGGCAGAGATTAAGGCAGGTGGCTGATAGAGCTGAGGGTGAGAGAGTAGCATGGCAAATCTGGCTCTCTGATTTATCCTGATCTCAGAATTTGGCATTTAATCACATTTTTAACAAAAACAGGTGTCATCAAGGGTGATGGCTGGACAGCAAACACTCTGCTCATCCCTGAGGCAATGTTTGTTTCTGTTTGTGGCTTCCTATTATTTTCATCTCCATACAGTGTAATTTCTTTTTCACTACAGGAATCTAATATTTTATTTACTAATTTTTTTGCCATGCACATTACACCACAGCAAAAATTACTGAACATTAGTAATATTCAAAACTAGCGTTTTCACTCTTTATAATTTTATTAATATTTGAAATCTTGTAATCTCCCAGAAATAATTTATATTATTCATCATAGTATCAGACTTGGTATGTTAAATAGGTAGAGAACTATTATTTGTATTAGGGACACTTTAACCCAATTACATACATAGAGCATGTAGTTGGTGCATTGACTTACAGAAGATAAGAGTACTTAAATGAGTATTTAAGCATATAGACAAATTTATTTTTGCACTCTTTAAAAAAGTACTTTCATTCTTTTTAGTGGAATTGAAATTAATTTACTGTCTTTTTTTTTTCTTGCTGCCTTACGTTTCTGTTCACATCTCTTATTGATTGTGGTTTGGGTTTTGTGTCCTGAATGTGCTTGCTCCATTCCTTCATCCTGAACATTCCTCAAATTGTTGCTTTCTTCTGATGTAACTGCACCCAACCCTATTTGACTCTGGGCTCTCCTGGAGATCCCTGTACTGCTGCTCGGATTTCTGTAGGCTACCCTAAAAGCAGACTGCATCTAATGTACTTTTGCTGCAGGTGTCAACACAAGTAAAGAGGAGCAGGTTAGGAAATGTGTGCATTTCAAATATGGAGTGACAGGACTATTACAATTATCCCATGCACTGTGTCCAATATGTAAGAATAAGTATTTGTTTCTTAGTGCACTTACTCAGATTTACTTGACTGTTACTTGACTGTTTGTTCATGTCAGTCTTTGGGCCTGGGGATTCTAATCCTTGATATTCTGTCATATAGGAATTTTTTTTTTTTTTTTTTTTTTTTTTTTTTGGTAGGAAGCAATGTTCTAAGAATGTCATCAAGCATCCAAATAAAAACAAAGACTGCAACACAGAAAAGCAAGACATGTTCTTCAGAATCACAGCCGAAGCCTAGTGACAAGCTGAATCCGAAAACTATTGATCCGGTATGTATAAGTGATGGTGGTTCTGTTTGGTTGAAATCCGTCTGTGGTTTGAAGAGTTTTCCTTACTTTATGAAATGGCATGCAGGACATGCTTCTTCTGGTCCTATTTTTTAAACTGAAATTAAACTTTTGTTATTAATCATACATTCCTTATCTTCTAAGCTCAAATTCCTGAAGGTATAACATTATTTATTACGTTTTTATAAAAATGTATTTTGGTACAATTGTGGCTTGGATTGTAACTGTTATTTTTTATGAACTAAAAAGAGATTTAGAGCTAAACATTAAAAAGGGCTATTTTTTGGATATTTTTTTCTTCTAAACTTCGGTACCTGCTGATTTAGAGAAACTTATTTCAGTTATGCAATGAAACCAAGAATCAAGTGGCATATTGAAGGTATTCAAGGCTTCATAAAATCTGGTAAATTAATTGCTGGTGAGCCTTATATGAAACTCACAGTTACTGTGACTACTTGTTCTTGAGAGAATAGTAATTAAAGGATTTGTTTATTTCATATAAATCCCATGCTTGGAGAACTAGCATTGAATGCATGAATTGTAGTTCACCACTGGGCCATATAATTTGGCAATTAGTAATGTCACAGGCTTTTTGGAAAGTGAATTAAATGCAGAAGTACTTTGCTGATAAACAGAGGCTGAATACTTTAATGTGGACATCTTTTTTACTTGAAATCTCTTTGTAAGTAGCACAATGACCAAAATTAATCCATGAACACAATTCTACTAATCTTAATATAGGTTTAAACACTCAAAAGATAGAAATTGAGATTTCCAGTTCTTTCTGAATGCTTTGTGATAAGGTATATTATCTGGGAAGAAGCATTAAATGATCATGCTAATAAATAATATAATCATTCATATGTATAAGAAGCATGTATATGATAAAAAAAAAAATTGTGCAGCTTTTCCTTGCATGAAGGTCCTAGTTTCCTTCTCCAGTGTGTCCTTCCTAGATTCTCACCCAGTATGAACCTCCCTGTGCACTTCCAGTGGCCTCCCACAATCTCGCCCAATATTTGGTGTTTCTCCTACATCTTGCCACCATATACTTCTGTCTACACTCAAATCAAGATGGAATTGCAGTAAAACTGCCTTCTGCATGTTACCAATATAACAAGAGCTTCAAGGAAGTGAGAGCTCCTTGATCTACTTAGGAGAGAACTTAGGAGACTTTTAGTATTACCATTTGCAAGAAAAAATAGAAAAATTAAGTTATTCCATCAGGAGACCACTGATTGTACATTTTTATTCATTTTAACAACTCCCCAGACCAATGAGTCTTAAAAGCAGTTTTCTCATAAGTGTATCACTTCTATGTTTTCAACTCCATAGCTGCAGTTCTACTTTCGATTTGTTTTAGAATCATATGATTAAGTTTGTTTTTTGGTAAACTTCCATTTTAACATATTCATAATAGCTATAAAACATTACTGTTATGAATAAATAATGGGTTTTTTTCTGTCCTCACAGTTTGGTGCTCATTCTCAACCACCATCTGCATTTGCTGCTACATATACTAGAGGTGGCATTCCGTGCAGGTGTGTTGGGTTTGTTTATTTTTACTAAATATATTATGAAATACATCTCTTCATGTTTCATCTTTTAGTTATGTTGTTTGATTCCATTCAATTCTTGAAAAATTTCTAATACTTAACTCTTTTCTGAGCAGAAAGCAACTCTCCATGCCTTTGAAATTGTCTTTTGGTTCTTTTTTTTACGCTGTATTAATATCAAATCCACATTTTTAGAGTAGTTAAGTATGAGCACACTTGGCTTCCTAAACATCTTTCACAAATGATTTTTTCAGGTAATTGTATTTACTTCTCTGTACTAACAAATACAATAATAAAATAGTGCCATTTTAATAAGTAGACCTTTCACAGCCTTTTTTATCTGAAGTTAGTAGTATGACAACATTTTATTGAATATTCCTATTCTGTAGTTTTCAGGCATATCAAATATTAACAAAACTACTTGTAAGTAAGTTTAGGGTATTTTAAGTTATATATTTGCCTAGATAATAAACATCCTGGTATTTTGTCACATGGATGCAGAATTACTTTACAAAAATATAAGTCATCATTAATAAGATGTATATGTATATAATTCTATAAAATAATCATTAATACATAGTATTAATACATTTATTTGTATTTTAGGAGTAAATAGTCAATTCCAGTATGATCTTCTTTCAGTTTCAACTGCTTTCCATTACCCATTGCTATTTGAAGAAAATGTTTCCTGATACTTTTGACTTTTCCAAAGGAATTTTCTTCTGTGTTGGCATGAGAGGCATCTATAATTTTTATAACTTCTATTTTCTGATTTCTATGTGATTAGGAGCAGAATTTCGAAAACTGCCATATCTTGGGAATTTAGTATAATTGCACTGTTAACCGTTATACACATAAACAGGTGGGACTCCATGACCCCAGAGATCTTTGCCAACCTAGTTGATTCTGTGATCCTATAATTTCACTAAGGAGAGTTGTATGTATTGAGATTGTGTATATAATGTAGGAATACAACAAACTAATTGGTGATACATTTAAAGCAAATAGTGTTAGCAATAAATTATATATTATTATATGTTATTTTGTTAAAACTTTATATAGGTTATTGCATGGATCAGTAAAGCACAAATTGCAGTGGGAATGCTCTCCTGAAACTGTTCCCTTTGATCCTCTCCTTATAACATTGGCAGAGGTAAATTTAATTTCTTGCAACATTAAGCACACAACCATTTCCTAATTGCAAATGCCATTTTTTAACAATGCAAGTAGCTAATTTAGGCTCAGCTACAAGAGAAATATATTCAAAAAAAAAACCAAAACACTTGTGAGGATATTGTATGTATGAAAATGGTCAAGAACATTGCTATTTGTAGTTCTTTAGTTAAAACATTCTGGGAGAGCTAGGTAGAGCTGTTTAATCTTCACGGTACTGATCGAATGCAAGACTGCATCTGAGATTCCCAACTGTTGAATGTGGTTTTTGCAGATTCTTTTGTAAACTAAATTGTTTTGCTTATTTTTGTATATAAAGCCTACCTTATGAAGTAAGAATGCTCTCCTCGATAGACTGAACTAGCACAGTGGAAATAGGATCCTGTAAATAAGTGGAAGAGAAATATTATACACTATGTTGAGGCTTCTGTTTCCTCAGAGCCATCTGTGACATTTATCACGAAGTATGTTTCAGGTGTCTAAATAAATGGTGAATTCAATGTTGCAGGTAGAATAAAGTGCATATACTGAAGTGCCTTTCCTTTCCTTTTCCCTTTTCCCTTTTCCCTGTTCCCTTTTCCCTTTCCCCTTTATCCTTTTTTTCTTTTTTTTCCTTTTTTCCTGTTTTTTTCCTTTTTATATTCTTTGTGTCTTTTTTTTCCCTTTGTTTCATCTTTTTTTTTCTTTATTTTTTTAACATTAAACAAAACTGTCAATTCCGAAAGTAACATAAAATATCTATTATGTTAAGAAAAAAGGCTTCAGCCACAGGGCTTTAAACCTTTAAGTTTTGCCAGTCAGGCCTTCACTAGAAGTGCATCTTTATACTATTTAAAAGCTTTTAGTGTTGTATAGAGAGGTATGTGGTGTGGGGTGTCTTTCCTTCCATAGTTCACCTTCTATTCTTTTTTTCCTTCAGGGTACAAAACCCCTATAAAAATATAGCCTGTTCTAGTTCATAGTCTCATTGAAAAATTACCTTGGGTTGTTAGATTAAAGGTAGTGAAGTACAAAGATTGATTGAATTGGCAGGATTCATAATGTGAGTTGTAATATTCAATGTTCTAAAAGAAAAATTAATTAGAATACTCTGTGGGCAGAGTTGTACCCAGTGGCTCCACACGGTGGAGTTAGTGTACTTTATGTTTTGAACTGCTCTGACAAAGTCTAAACATTGTCTTGATGCTAGGTGGAACTTTTAAAACTTTTAAAATCATGTTTTACATTTGCAACAGGGACTAAGAGAGACAAAACATCCCTATACTTTTGTTTCCAAGGAGGGTTTTAAAGAATTACTTCTGGTTGAAGGTGCTGCTGAAAAAGTTATTCCCTTGTTGCCTCGTCTAGTTCCAGTCTTAAAGGCTGCACTGGTATGTCTTGCTCTTCATGCAGAGATTTTAATGGGTTTGATTTTATTTTTTTTCTTTCTTCTGCTGTGGAAAACTACATGGGTAATATTAATGTAATAAATCTATTGCATGGGCTTTTGGTTTGGGAGGTAGGAATGGTTTCTCTTTCTGTTGTTAACCCTGCCTTGTTTTATTAGCTAAATATGTCTTTAAATATAAATTAAGATGGACAACTCCTTGTATAACTATGTGACAGTAGCTATAGGAAAATTTTATGAAACTGTTCTCTTAAAGATTTTAATATAAGCAGAAATAAATACATATATTTGCAGTGGGCTTTTTTATTTTTCCATGCAATAATATGCAAAAAATAAAAATGAGGTGAAGGAAAATATGCAGGAATAAATACTCATCTATTACATATAACAATTCAAAACATGCTATAAAGGTAAAACAAAATCACAGAATAAGCTAAGTTGAAAAAAACCCACAAGGATCATTGGGTCCAACTGCCAGCCCTGCACAGCACCATCTCCAGAATATGTCAATGAGGAAAAGAGAAGAATGTATTTAAAGTGTTTGAGGTCATATTCTTAATTTTAAAAAATGTTTTTAACTCTTCTACACCATCAGAAAATAAAGTGAGATACTGGCTTTGAAGGTTATCTCTTTTGGATCTTTTTCATGTCTTTGAGAGTCCTTTTCTGGTTCAGTAAGTAGCTGTCCTTTAATCTAGCTGCGTTTCAGTTCTGGTTTAACAGGGATGGCTTGAAGTTTGAAAATTAATTGTGATCTCAAATCAGAGATGTAACAGAAGTTCAGAATTGTGTGTCATCACTATCTTTGGTTTAGCTTGACGGCGAAATCAGAAAAATTATTCTTGTCTCTTCCTCCAATTAATGTTACTCTTCTGGTAAATTTTATTGTTGCGCCATTTTGGTATTAAGTCTTGTTAAACCTTCTACTACACAAACAGTCAATGATTTCTAGTTAAAAAGAAAGTGTTTAGCGCCCAGATGCTGGAGAGGAAAAATAGTTGTTTAAATAAACTTAAAATTTAGTATGAGACCAAAATAAGTTGTTATGAGTCTATTTATCTGTTAAAGGAAAAGCAAGATAACTAAACCATTAGAGAAGTCAGGTATAGGACCTTCCCATCAGAGAAATAAAGATGACAAAGAACCGTAGAAGTAGATAAGAGCCTGATAATTGCTGGCAGGTGACAAAGGTGTAGTTGGCAGGGGACTAAATTAATTGAGGCAGAAAGTCATTGGCTTCTCTATTTCTCCAACAAAGAAAGTTATCATTATGAATTACATAGCAATTACCCAGAATTCATTACATTTGTAACTAAAACAGTGTCTCTCAATTTCAACATGTCAGCATTTGGAAGGTTATTTCTTATATGCTGTGAAATACTGAAATTATAGTGTAGCAAGCTGTTCTTCATGCCAAATTTTTTATTTCAGCAATAATAAATTATTAGTTTTGTTGTCTCAGAAGAAATGCAAGATTTTTGTGGACATTTCATTGATACTTTTGTTTTCCACTTTAAAAATATGCTCTGGCTTTAAATGTGGCCTCTAGAGACTAATATTCAGTCATATTGTACTTCTATTTCTAAACTTGTATCGTTATAGCAATTAGCAATTGCACAGTAGTTTTAATGTTTAACAATACTCCATACAATCATAATACATAGATTGCAGTTTAGAAAAACTTGTGTGTTTGTCTGAATATTGCTCACAGGATTTTCTTTCTTTCTTCTGCTTCTGAAGGCCCATGCGGATGACGAAGTATTTGGTAGGGGATTGGATGCTTTAGTGCAACTGAGTGCTGTTGTTGGCCCATCTCTTAATGATCATCTTAAGCTTCTACTCACAAATGTAAGTTTTCAATGCTGTAATAAAAAAATCATTTGTATTTTCATGGCACTCTTGTTGAGATGTTACTGTAATATCTGCACAGATACAGTGGAGGACTCAGCAGTTCCATGTAAAACATTATTTCATATTGTCCCGTGTGTGAATTCTTCGTTCTTTTATAATATGGTGACTTACAAAGTTCTGTCAAGGTCCAAAAACTGTTGTTAATGTAAACTGGAGAATAATGGAAGTCTTCACTCTACTATTTAAGAAAACTTCCAGATGCTTTGTTTCAGAGGAAAATTTATTGCAAAATGAATTTTTAAGTCCGAATATCTTAACAAAACCATGAACGTTTCAATACATTAACAGAAGCAAATATTCCCACTCCTTTCAGATAGGAATTCTGCACAAGGAAATTTTCATTAAATAAGCTTTGAGTGGGATTATGAGAAGTATTTTTATACCAAGTCATTCTGAGGGCATCCTTCCTTTGTCAGGCCTTTCATGGTTTCTTTTAACCTGCTTGCAAAGTATACTTTTACAGCAAAGTAAAAGGACTTTTTTTGACAACCAATACAGAAAAGAGAAATTACAGTGGGTTTTTTTGAAGTATTCCCGCTACAATAAATCTCTTTCAATCCACATGAAAAAAAAGTGAACTTTTTATGTGGACAACTCTTTAAGAATGACTTTTTTTTAAGATGGATATTTCTTTCAAATTTGTTTGCTAAAAGAAAAAGAAATATTTTTGTTGGCTAACAGATCAGTTTTCTTTGAGTTTAAGTTTCTCTTTAGTTAACTTTTTATTCTATTTGCTTTTATTGAGTTCCATATTTTGGCATCAGTTACAAGTTATAAGGTAATGTTTCTTTGTGGTTTTAATTTTGCAAAGATAAAATGAAATAAAGTAACAAAATAGATTATTATCACCTCTTTGCATATATTGTACTTGTATTGTATATTGCACAACAAACCTTTTTATTTTACTTGTTCCAATAGCTTTTAAAGAGATTAATGCATAAGAAATATAGAGAAAAAGTTACTGTTGCTTTACAAAAGTTGGAGCAATACGGTGGAAAGGTGAGTTGATCAGATATTTATTCAGTAATCTACACTTTCGAATACAATTTTGTCAAAACAGCTTTCATCTCTGGCTTTGTTGCTGTGTTCTTGCTTCAGTGTGGCTGGGATACATGCTGGGTGTTCCATTTTCTGGGACTAAATATGTTTCTCAAAGAGATTTGCTTTTTCTGTTGTTGATGATGCCTGCCTGTTCCCACTAATAGTTTATTGTTTATGCCATTTCCTGAGGGAATCTGACACTCACATTCCAGCCTACCGTGGTTAACCCACACTTTGGACCTGCATTGGCTATAAATCAAAAAAGATGCTTTAAGTAATAGATGGCGGAAGTTTCTTCTGTTGAACGTTCTTTTGCCAAATGTTGTGCTGTACATTGTGCACAAAGGAGAGAAAGTGAGAAGCACTGGACTAGATGTTCATGTAGAAGAGAAAATATTTTCTTTCTTGACCCTATGAACAGTTGTATGTGTTATATTAAATGGTTATTTAGAGAATAGGAATAACCTGAAGAGTAGGGACCACACATGCAGGCACAGCAGTACTGAGCTTGTGCGCCTTTGTCAGTAGGTGCCCAAATAATCAGTAGATGCCTCTTCATTTTTGTGTGTGTGCTCATGTTTGTTTAAGAGCAGTAGCAGTGTATTACAGTCTGGAAAAATATCATGAAAAATGAAGGCGGATGAGAGGGTTTTTTTATATGAAGTGAGACAAGAAAAGGAAAATTATGTCTCATCTTAATGTTCTGAAAATTTAGGTCTAGATAATGTAAGTAATCCAGTGAATCATTAACCTCTTATTCTTTTGTCAGTACCCTGATTTTTTGTCATCTTACCTGTTTTGTGAGTAGGTCTTCCTGTGTGTCTTTTAAAAAGACAGTAGTAAGACAAAGCAAAAAAAGCTGGAAACAAACTCCTAAATTGTGGCTACAAGCAATATTATGTAATCCAACAAATTAATTTATGAAATTTATTTTCTAAATTAGTTATAAAGCATATAATTCTTACTTTTATTGGAAGTCCCTTATTTCATGTCTGTATTTATGCCCACTTCTAGGTATGAGTTTACATGTCCCTTCTTTTGGATGTTTACTCTCCAGCATTAGTTATCACAATGGGGTATTTCCTCAGTTCATTATTTTCAGCCCTTTTGACAGTAAATTTCTCAGCAAATATTAATAGCAAAGATAGCTAAGTAAAAGTGAATTATGCCGTTTATAGAGACTATAGGAGTACTGTCATATGTAGTGCTAGTGCCCCTTATTTTGTTTAAATTTGTTTTGTTTTCTTCAACAGGCAACAGTGGCTATCATCAAATCTAAAATTCCAACCTATTGTTCCATCTACTCATGAACAAGAAAACTATAGTGATTTGTACTGTAAGGTGAAGTTCGGAAAGAAACTGTCTGTAAATATCACTGACAATTATTTGGGGTATGATACATTCTCTTAAAATAATAATTCTTCTGTATGATCGAGAGCAGGAGTCTTATCAGTTTCTGAATATGTAATTATGGAAGACTTCTCTTTGTATATTTGCATATGCATTGTGCTTACAATGACATTGATTAATGTGCTGTTATTCCAATAGCAGAGTAAATATTGATTCTTATTTAGTTTTAAATTACAATTTCATTTAATATCTGCAGTGCTTAATATGTTTTGTATATTTGTGTGATGCAAAATAATTTGGTTGTAATTACTTAAATAAAATCTAACTTGGTGCTAAATTGCATATGTATAGCTGCTTTTGAAATATATAACTTATTTTGTGACACGACACAGATGGATGCATTTAGGTTCATCAGGACTAGGTTAGACATAGACCTGTGAGCCCTCACAGAATTCTTCAGAGGCAACTTTTAAAGGTGTGAAGCTGAACCTAGTAAACAGGCAGCATACGGTGCAAAGCTGCATTTGCTCATTGCATTCTCAGCATGTTGTGTTAAGAGCCTGGAGAGGCTCTGGAGAATACAGTGCAGAGACATCAGGTTGCTCCCCAGAGCCACAGCTGAGGTTTTGCTCAGCTAATAAGTTCCTGTTAACTTTGGGCCTACTGAATGGGAGCTGGATGGAGGAGGCAACTTTGGAGTACTTAGTGCAAAGGGAGCACAGTGTTGAGTTCAGTAATATCACAGATGTGCTCGGGATTTACTTGTGAATTCAGGTCCAGACAAGTTAATAAACTTCTGAACATGGAAGCTATAAAAATAGCAGTTAAAGACAACAAAAAGATTGTGCAAGCCAGCTTACCTAGCTGTCAAGCTTTCTAGGGTACAGCATTTGTCCATTAATATATTTGAATATGACTGCAAAATAATTCCTAACTGGTTCTTGTAATAAATACTGTTCAGGGACATGTTGTATTTGAGTACACTGTGAGGGAGAGTTAACTGAAGTAACAAAATTTGCACAGAATGTTTTCCCCTGAGGAATATTAAATTCTGGCATTTAAAGTTGTTGGAAAGGATGTTTTTTATCATCAGAAGATGCTGATGCATAGAGTATTAATAAAAGTCTGTCATGTGAAAGCAATTTCAGAAGTTTTCTTAAAATTACCACAGCCTGACTAAAATTCACTTCAAAACTGATCTCTCCTGAGATCAGAACTACACTAAGTCCAGATAAATGTATCTATACTTAAAAAAAAAAAAAAAAAAGTATTTCTTCGATAAGAA
>WEKY01016985.1:0-17211 GCA_013390045.1 Picathartes gymnocephalus | reverse complement strand
ATTTTTGCCAGCAGGTATTTACCAACTCAAAAAATTTATCATGGTCCTTTTTTTCTTCATGTTTACTTTATTTTTTTTTTTTTTTTTTACAAAATGTGCACATTTAGTTTACACAAACAAGCTACAGCAGATTTCAGGTGTACATGTATTGTACTACTCTTATCCTACACTGGTGATAGCAGAGCAGCCTTCAACATGCCTCTAACATCCCATCTCTACACCAGAATAGATACCTGATTTATTTTTACAAAAGAATACTTGTAACCTTCTTTCTACTTCATTAATCCCCTTTCACACTTTCTCCAGCAATGTCACAATGAAGGTTGGCCTATCTCTGATAGCATTTCACCTATTTTGAAGTATTGGCGTAGACTCTGTGGACAATGTATCTTAAAAATTAAATGGATGGAGGGGCAGTATTATATTTTATATGCATACATTTTTAGAAGAATCTTTCTAGGTTCAAAATTAAGTAACTCCAATCTTAATGAAGAAATTATCTTAAAAATGTAATGCATTTATCACATATAGATGATATATAGCTATAGTTCTCATTGTTTTCCTGGTTCTGTCTCATAGTTAAAGGTGTTACAAAAAGCTGAAATGGATGTTAGCCTCTCTAGCAGTCATTATTAGTAGATGTTACTACGTAGTGATGTTCGTTCTCAGCACTGAAGTGGGATGGCAGTTTCAAAAGTTCATGCCTTTTTCTTCATTAAAGGCAAAAAGACACATACTTAGGAAAGCAGTGTTAGGATCCAGTTAAGGTTTCTTCGTGAAAAATTAGAAGTCAGAAGATCCTTAATTTTAGGCAAAGAACTTTGCAGACACATCCAAGAAGAATTAAATACAGTATGTAGAACTCCTGATACTCATGTCATGATAAATTAAGTGCATATTTACTAGGTGAGATTGCTTATGAGTATTCTTATTCCCTAAAAATTATGAGTAGGCTTCTATTTTTTTTTTTTGTTGTTGTTGTTCTATAACAGTTCTTACTCTCGAGTTATCTGTTTAGTTACGTTTGGGTTTGTTGGGGTTTTTTCTGAAGAGAAAAGCAAATCAAAGTTGGAAGGCAGTTGTAGCAAGGTGTGCATCGCACATTGATTATACCATTTTAACTCAAAATATTATTCAAAAATGTGGACTACAGCATAGAAATATGAGAAGAAAATAAATTGTAATGCTTCTGTATAAATTGGAAGCTAGAGATTAAAGAAATAAGCTTCAACGTCTGGAGCTTAGTCCAGTACAAATGAGTAGCAAAACTAAGAATATTTATTTAATCTCCTTGTGATTGTATCTATTTTAACTAGGGGTTGGAATGATAATAAAGGTGCATAATGTCAGTTCTATTTTGTTTGAGTTTGTAGTAAGAACCTGATTTTTCAGTACAGTCCAATAACTAAGTAGCCACTGCTAAAGTGCTAAATTGTATAATTTTGAAAGGGTTTCTTGTTGGGAAGAGTTTATAATAAAAAATCTACTTGCATAATACATGTCTCAGTGTAAAGCTGAGTACCTTTATTTATGATAAAGTGGGAAATCCATTTTTTAGATAACGTTGCAGAATAGCTCATATTTGTCCATTAGTTGTAGACCTAATGTCTTCATTAAATCACATTTTCAAAGAGCTGCATGGATCTCATTATATTCTCATCCTGTAAAAAAAAAGACAACACAAAACCAAAAATCATACATCATTAAAAAGGTACTTAGTGGATGTCTATACTGAAATGTGGTAGAATGTTTTAGTTAATTTCAACCTTTTCTTCCAGCTTGTTTAGAGAAATGATTAGCAGAAAAAGGCTGTTAATGGATCCATGCTTATATAAGTTTTTCTATACATTAATGATACCAAAACTACTTTGAGAAGAATACAATAGCATATTAAGAAAATTAGATCTGCAATATTTCTGAGGTTGTCAGTTTATATTCAGGATAACAGAATACACTGAGACAATAAATACTCATGGAATAGTTGTATCAAGTGTGAATCTGTACATGTAATTGCTAGTCCTGTGCACAGTACACAGGATCCTTTTTGCAATCCTAGGACTTCTGCTGCATAGTAAGGGATGACTAAGAAAAATAGACTGAAGTGTACACCTTTGCACGAGCCAAAATCAGTCAGTTTGACAAGTATCACCACAACACTCTTAAGCTCCTGAAATCAGATTTTCTATGTGTTCACACTGAAAGATGGTTACTGCTTCTAAATACTACTGCTGCTTTCTGATTGCTTTGCATTAGGTAATTTTTTAATAAAACATTCATCTTTCAAGTTCTGTATTATACTGATGCATCACTCTGCTCCAGGTTTTATCAGCAGGTAACTGTAAGCACAGCAGTCAGCAAAAAATATGTTTCTTTGTAAGCTTTACCTTTCAGTGCATAGAAGAAAGAGTTACTTGCAGTAGCCCATATTTGTTGGCATTTCTGGATCAACAGTTGTTTGCACAAAACAATATATATACACAATACTAGAGTTTATTACATGCTCATTTAGCATTTGCTGCTCTCCACTGTAATGATCCCTCTCTAGCACTTTCTTCAGAGATAATATAGCCGTCTTTAATTCTAGTGAATAAAAAGACTGAATTATAGATTATTTTCGGATGTTTCATGAAACGTGCATCAAAAACCCACTTCTTAGAAAGGTTATCTCAATAGTATTCTCCACTACTGATAAGTATGTGAGATTTCTGTACATTAATCTTCCACTAACACATGTTCAGTATCAATTTCCAGTTAAATTATTCACTGTTCAGTCTAGTGAGTGATTTGCTTTGTAGAAAATGACATCTGAGTAATTAGTGTAATTTATGTTATGAAACATGCACAGTGGGGTTTTTTGTCTTTGATTCTGTATGTCATCTGAAGTGATGCTGCTGTAAGGAATGATCTGCACGCTATTTTGTACAATAAACTTATGGAAGCAATGATATGTAATTTTAAAAATACACTATGTAGGCTAATGCTTAAAAAGCTTATATAGCAAAGCTACTATATTAAATTACTGAAAGTTAAAATAAATTATCTTTTTCCTCACCGCATTGCTTTGAAACATCAATAAACTAGTGAATGTCACTGAGGTAAGGTTAAATGTTTGGTTTAACGTAAGTCATTTGTCATTTAATTAATACAGATGTTTTTGTATATACATTAGCAACTAAACTCAGCAAATGTGCTAGCAGACATGCTCTGAATTTGCAAATTGCTTTGACACATCCTACCAATTTTATTATATATGTATTATCATGAATGAAACTGGTAGTTTTCTAAAATCAACTCCCTGTTTCTGAAGTTGGCTGTTTCTTTACAGAAGACTTCCAGTGCCACTTCCTTAGTCAAATGGGAAGAGTCTTCACAAGAAAATACAGACTTGTCATAATATTTAGAAAACAGTGAGTTTTAGTACGTCTTTTTCCCCATTAAAAAAAAAAAAACAAAAAACCAAAAAACCTGAAAAACCCCAGATGCTTGCATTGGAATTCTTTAGCAAGTGTATCATTTTCATTTGCCTCTTTTTTCAGTACCTTTTTCTGCACAAATGTTCATATTAGCCTTGTTAAACGGTTTCTAATCAAGACAAAGGGAGGTGTTAGTGCATATGAATCATTGTCCATATGAAGCACAGACCTGGATGAATGAACTTTGGCAGATCTGACCTACCTTTAAGCCAGTTTTTCTTAGATTTGAAATGGTTTCTCTGCTGTTTTCAAGCTAGCCCAGACTGTCAGCATTATGTATGGAAAGGATTACTCCTGCAGAAAACACCTGTTCCAGAAGCCTTTTTCTCATTATCAGAAGGACCTATGTCACTCACCCTGACAGTCACCTATGCACTGTGCATGCCTTAGTCCTTTGTCTCTGTTCTTCGTGGTGCTGCAGTAGATATGAAACAATGCCCAAGTCAGACTATTTTCCACTGGCACCAAGCAGTGAAAGGAGGCAGGTAAGGAACTGGGAAGCACCTAGCTCTTGAGGTAGCCCCACTCCTGTTTCTCAAGACCTAGATCTGCTCTTTGGTAATTTACATGAAGCCAGACAAACAGCCAGCCCTTTCTGGGACTCAGTCTGTTGTATCTAGGGCAGCATAGTCCATTTCTCCTGTGGGAGCAGGGAGACTGCTAGAGTCTGGATGCCAGACTGATGTTCAAACGCATGTGGGGTAGGGAGAGCAGGGAAATGAGGTCATACACATTCTCTGTCTAAGGCTGAGGGAGGATGAGTTGAAGCACCATTCTACTCAGATCCTTCTAGCCAGTGTTAAGAGAAGACAGTGCTCAAAGCCTGAATGCTTTATAATTCCCTACATAACTGTTTCAACACTTTTTGAACGGACAGGCCATTCTTTGCGGTGGGACTGTGAATTAAGAGCCTTGAACCACCTGTATACCTCAGGCTGTACAGTACCACTGCACTGATAGTTGTGCCAAACAAGTGCTCAGCACAACAACACAATTTTTTAAAAAGACACACACATGTAAAATCAGTGTTTAAGAACACACCAGAGTCTCTTGATGCTACAAAAAAAATCTCAGGAATGTACCCCAGCAACCTGAAGTAGGACTGCTGTTCAGCAATGTTTTGCTATGTTCCTTCTGCTTGTAAAGTAAGCATGCCACACTTCCTTTAGTTATTGCAAAACAGCAGTAAAAGGGATGTGCTTCTGCAACCCACTAATTTGGCTTCCAACTCAAAGTAGAGGAAGGCCAGTTCTCAGAGTTTGGCAAATCTTGCCTGAGATAACCTTCAAAGAAAAGGGTCCTTCAGCCTTTCCCTAGAACACACTTCAGGTCTATTTAAAGATTCAGACCTTTTTAGATCTCATACCTATCAAGATGTTAAGAAAAGGTTTTCCTGCAGCTGTGTTTTAAAAGCAGCAGCCATGTTCCTTTGTAAAATATGTAAGCCTGAAAAGAGCGAAGCCACATTAACTCCTGAACTGAATTTCTTGAAGGACTTTGACACCCAGTCACTAGTGGGTCTGCAGTGCTCATCCTCAACCAATTCCCTTCATTAATGACATCGATGCAGGACTCAAAGGAATACTAAGTTAGTTTGTGGACAGCACTAAACTGGGAGGAACTGTCAATTCACTCAAGGTCAGGGAGGCCCTGCAGAGAGTCCTGGACAAAAGAGAGAGATATGCAATCACCAACCATACGAAGGGCCAGTCCTGGATTCTGTGCCTGGGATGGGGCAAGCCTGCTTGTGTGTATATACTGGGCAACGTGAGGCTGGAGAGCTGCACTGTGGAAAGGAGCCTGGGGGTCCTGGCTGATGGCAAGTTGAACAGGAGCCAGCAGTGCCCCGGCAGCCAGAAGGACCAACCCTGTCCTGGGGGGCATCAGGCACAGCTGGGCAAGGGAGGGCATTGTCCCACTCTGCTCTGCACTGGGGCAGCCTCACCTTGAAAACTGCAGTTTTAGGTGCCACAATCTAAGACAAAGCCATTAGAGAACATCCAAAGGAGGACATAAGTATGGTGAAGTCTCTGGAGGGGAAACTGTGTGAGGACCAGCTGAGGTCACTTGGTCTGTTCAGCCTGGAGAAGAGGAGACTGAGGTGAGACCTCACTGCAGTTACAACTTCCTCATGAGGGGAAGAGGAGCAGCAGACACTGTTCTCTGTAGTGGTCAGGGACAGGACCTAAGGGAATGACCTACAGTTGTGTCAGGGAGGTTTAGGTTGGATATGAGGAAAAAGTTCTTCACCCAGAGGGTGTTTGGACATTGGAACAGGCTCCCCAGGGCAGTGGGAACCAAGCCTGACAGACTTCAAGAAACATTTGGACAGTGCTCTCCGGCACATAGTGTGACTCTTGGAGCTGTCCGGTACAGGGCCAGGAACTGGACTTGATGGGTCTCTTCCAACTCAGTATATTCCATGATTCTATGAATCCTAACCCCAAACCTCATTTCTAAAACCAAATCTCAATATAAACATGAATTACACACTTTGAAGCACAGAAGTCTTAAAAGAAGAACAGTTCTTAATTGGCAGAGAGACAGAAATTTAGGCAGCAAGACACTTTTTGTATCAAAAAACCATAGCCACCATTGAAGTTAAAAGCAAGGGAAGGTGAGATAAGTAGCATGATGACAGTGGTAGCATTCTGTAGCATTCATTGTGTCTCCATCATGTCTCAGTTTGGAGAGCATCTCTCTCACATGTATTCTGAATACTTAGAACAGGTAAATAAATCTTCTAACAGACTTGAGAGACTGAACTGAACTGGATAAGGAGACCAGGCAATTCCTTACTAAAGGTATTAATTTTCTCTGTAAATGTATCACTCAGCCCATCACCATAATTGTCGTCATATGCAGATTAATGTGTCATTTCACTTCCGGAATGCTACAGACCTCAGCTGGGAAATTAATGTCATCTCTGTTTCTGTTGATCACGCAGCGTTAGCAGAGCAAATGCCTTTCATTGGTATTGAACAAGACTGACAAGCTGGAACCATGATCAGTGCAAGCACTGCTGACAGATGATACACTACCCAGTGCCTGTTGCTAAGGATACACAGAACAGCCACAGTTAGCAGAGCTCTTGGCTGTCTTTCATCCCCCAAAATCAGTGAATTAAAATCAAACAAAGAATTGCTTACTTGGTAGCTGTGCTCATAAGAGTAACCCCAATGAATAGCTACAGACACATATAAAAATAGACTGCTTCTAGAGCATCTTTGAGCATCTAGAGATTTCCCTACTCCAAATAGTTAAAAAAACTACCACTCATTAAATGCATTTATCTTTATAGTCTTGTTATCTTCTGTCTCTTTATTACCCTCTACTTGATATAGAAGGTAAGTATGAATAAGCACGGGTTATACTGCTGATCTCTATCAGTTCTGTATTAATCAGTCTGCTGGGCAAGGTATCAGTAGACCACTCCTATGACTTCTTAAATTTGTCACTATAACAAATAGTGTCAGGCTTATTTGCCACATCAATTTACATAATGTAATCAGGCCTATCATATTCACTAGGTCCTATGTGATGCTTTACTACACAGAACAACCTTGTTCTTGGGGTTTTCTGTGTAGAGCCAGGAGCTGGACTCGATCCTGGTGGGTGCCTTCCAACTCAGCGTATTCTATGATTCTATGAACCTCTTATCATGTCAAAGACTAGTCATATACTCTATCATGTTTCTTTTTCTTGCAATTTTTAGCCCTAAAATTAAGAGGATTTCCTTAAATTTAGGAAAATGAACTTATCCTTCCTCATATCATCTACTGGTCTCAGAACAAGCTGGTTTCTGAAGAGCAGAGGAGTGAAAACAGTATGTACCTCTTGCTTCAGAAGTTCTCTATCCTGGCTCTAAAGGCCAGGAGCTCCTTCCAGCAGTTGAAAGAAATTAACAGCCACCTGGGTAATGTAAAGACTTGTGGCTGATAATCGCAATTAGTTCACACCCTCACTTTGAGAAAATTCTTCTGGTGTTAACTCTTGCCATCCAACACTTTGCAAACCCCTTGCACTCTCTTTTTATAAGGCTTCATTGCTTATAAGCACATCACAACTCACTGAGAAACTCACCCATAGATGATAAATTTTCAGGCAATATTATTATTGCCATGATTATATGCCAGTTGTAACAGAACTGTGTGCCCCAGCATGGGCAGAAGATAGAAATTAATATTTAGCTGAATATGAAGGAACTTTTTTCTATCAAGTGCAAACAATACACTATTATAGAGAGAAAGGATATTGGCACAGTTTTCTAGTAAGCAATGACAGATTGTATATAACAGCTCTTCTGCAGATTCAGGCCACACATTTATTTACACTGTTTAGTGTTTCTGTGTAATGGTGTAGAGAGATACTCTACCTTGGGAAAATGCTGTCTCTGGTATTAAGATTACCCTCACTAACACTCCAGACATCTGTATAGAGCTATAATAGAAATAGCCAACAGATACACATTCAGTACTTAGCACTGAATACTTACCTTCTGGCAGCTCTCGATGAATTCGTCTATGGTAACTACTCCATCTTTGTTTTTGTCCATTTTCTGTAAAAACAAAACAAAACAAAACAAAACAACAACAACAACAACAAAAACACAAAACAAAACAAAACACAACAAAAAAAAAAAAGAAGGAATTGGGTTGTTGCGTTGCTTTGGTAGCAGGGGGGCTACAGGGCTGGCTTCTGTGAGAAGCTGAGAAGCTGCCAGCAGCTTCCCCAGTGTGCAGCAGAGCCAATGCCAGCCAGCTTCAGGATGGACCTGCTACTGGCCAAGGATGACCCCATCAGGAATACCCTCTTGAACCCTTTGTTATATTTTCTCTCCTAGTTGAGGGGGGAGTGAGAGAGAGGCTTTGATGGGTACCTGGCATTCAGACAGGGTCAACCCACTACAGTAGATTTCTCCTCCCAAATTCCTGTGTAAAACAAGTCCTTTTCATTATTCATTTCAGTTATATGTCAGCCTGGGAACAACCAGTCCAAAAGTCATAGTAAGTGGGCTATTCTTAAAGAGCTTGCTGTTGAAAAAACAGGGTGTAATGAGTAGATCTGGGAAACTTGTGATGGAACCACAGAGAATAGAAAGGATTACAGAATTGGAAGGATATGCAAAATTGTTATAACAATGAAAATCTTTGTCTACCTGCTCACAGAGCAGCCTTTTTGGCTTCTATGTTACCTGACCTACCTGGAAAAATGTTTCCACATGCTGTCTAGGTGCATCTTCTTTGAGAATAGGATAGGTGCATTTCCCCATCATATCGTATATTGCTTTCATGATATCAAGCATTTCCTGAAAGGGAAAATAATTGTTTCTGCAATGTAATGTGCTTTAACTAAGAACGCATAAATATTTTTTGGATTTGCATTTTAAAATAAAATTTTGAAATTCGCCTATTATTTTTTGACTAAACAGCTTCAAGGAGGAACTACTTAATTCCTAGAAATTCCAGCATCTGATTTCAGCTTGCATAGATGTATGATTTCAACTTTAAATTATTTATAATATGTGCAAGTTCATGCATTGTGGGAAGAATTTCGCAATGTCTTATGAATAAAAATAAAAAGGAAAAGAAGTCCTGTAACACCAAGTGAATGGCCAAAGCATGTGAGCTTCTTACAACTTATTTTCCCTAAAGCACACACCTGCACTTTTATATTAAAATCTTTGAATTTTATTAAGAGTGGCTTGTGAAAATTTTATTAATTATAAAAACAAGTAATCTGTAGTATGCTAAGGAATTATTCTATTGATTATTACTCTTTTATAATGATCCTGGAGTGTTTTCTAACAGTGTAAAATTATAAGTGTAATTTATATATTTGCATAAACACCACTTTAAAAAAACCTCCATATATTTTGATGAAAGTGCTCATTTAGTCCCACTATAATTTAAATACTTGTTTGAATCCTTGCAGAATAAAAGATGTAGGAATCTTTCTTTATAAATTCTGTTTCAAGTAAAAATGATTAGAATAGATTAATAAAATAAGTAACAATTATTGCCCACGTAATTCAATTTTGTCCAAATATCCTACCAATCTGTTCTAGCGACTGTATGGGCAAATACATAGGCATAATTTGAAGCCTACTGTTTATGTACCTATTATGTTCAGAAACATGATTTCTGAAGAATTCTGAACTTTTACAATTTCTGTAAAGATCTTCCCTTTTCAATGTTCATATATACCTTTAAAATGAGACAATTACTTTAATTTTTAGCATGTCTAACTTCATAATATCTGATAACTTGTTAACACATTCAATTTGACAATGAAACCATTCTTCTCTGAATGCAGGACTTAGCTAACAACCTTTACTTTCAGTGACTACAGTAAGAAGTAGACCTTACCTCTTTAGTTATATATCCATCCTTATTTATATCATACAAATTGAAAGCCCAGTTCAGTTTCTCCTGTACTGTCCCTCGGAGTAAAATTGAGAGACCCATCACAAAATCCTAAATAGACAAAAGCTCTTGGTCACTTTGGAATTGGTCAGTTTTTCTCACTCAGAAATCCAGAATAATGCATTTGGCAGAAGTAAGGAAAGATGTGTTGTTTCAATTTTTTTTTTTGCTTCACTCTAAGTGTTAATGATTGCTGGATTAACAATCTAGGCACTGTTTGCTACACAGATAATTAATAAGTAAATTGAGTTATTTTCCATAAAGTAAACCATAATTTTCTGTCAGTGGTTGTATCCTCTGAAATGCGTGTCTCACACAAGCAGCTCCTGTTGAAGTGAATACCAGGAAAAAGCCAACCCCGTGTAATTGCCCAAGAAAAGCTTGAGTGATGGTAGTTGGATTAATCTAAGCACAGGAGACCAATTTGGGGAGAGCTATGTACTAAGGAACATTAAATTCTTGTTAAATCTGTACCTTGTTAAAGTGGAATATATGGTTCCCAGATCTCTTAGATCAATATACTGCAGTCAGTATTTCAAACTTTATGTATGATACTGCACACCTCAATTCTTACTACTTTTACTGGAAGTATGATAGGGAATAATACATATATTATGTGTCCATGTACCATCTTAATGTTCTTGTGGCTCACCAGTGCTCTATTGCTACGGAGCTATTCCACAGAAATGAATCAGAAGACTTTTGAGATTATTTACATGCAGTATTTGTTTCATAATAAATACTCTTTTGACAGCACAAACCTCATTTACATTTAGCGAGCATCTTCCAGATTGGAGAAAATATCAACTCCCATCACCTCTCTTCTGTATTTCTTAGTATGTTAACATTTTGTAAACAATAGCGCTTCTTTTCCTCCCAACCATCTCCTCCACCTCTTTTTATTTGATAAGAATATGAACCCATCAATATGTGAAATTGCCTTCATAATAGGTTGAGCAGAATATGGCAAGTGCTTATATTTAAATGTGTCTTTCTATGTTACTGGCAATGACATACAGGAAGTCTTAGAGGAACATTAAAGCAGAGACAATAAAACCAAAATATTTCTTATTTTCACCAACAAGGTTTTGCATTTTGTCTAATGCAGGAACAATGGAAAAGACTACGCTGAGGTTAGACATAAATTACAAAGGCCTGGTGTACCACAAAGTCAAATAAGTATACCTGATACAGTGAAGTATACACAGATATCATGGCCTCAGGTGGTCTAGTAGGCACAGACAGCTCTTCTGGCAGCTTCAGTCTTTTTAACAATTCAATTGGCATGCTCTGGGTTCTCTTAGTCTGCCACAAATTTCTGTCTAATTGGTATATGTGCCCTTTGGGGTAAATGGATACATGAATCTTGAAAGAATTTTGCTCATCTTGTCTACATCTCAATGACTAATTGAGGGTCACAGGGTTAAATCTCCAAACAGCTCTTTAAGACTGTAGTATTAAACATTAAAATGTTCAAGAAATTCAGAACAGATTTGATCACATTACAGCATTAGCAATTGACCTTTTTAATTCAGTACAGTCTTCAAATCTTTTCTGCACTGTTTTACATTTTTGATGTAGCTTCTTCTGAAGTCCTTTGCAAAGGTCCCCAGTTGCATTATTTTCTTAGATTATATGTAAGAATTCTAAAATTTATTATTTTGGCACAGCAACAATTTTGAGTTTATTTTATCTAAAATACATCCACTTTTCTTTTCTTGTTCAAGTCTCTATGTTCCTTTGTGTGATGCACCACCTGTGTCAGTTGGCTTTCTGGAACCATTTATATCCCCATTTCCAAGGCTACCCTTCTATCATCAGTTTTACAAATAAAACCCTTGACTTTATGTTTTCATGGGACTGGGTGTTCTAAAAAAGCAGAGACAACTCAAAAACCTTCCAGGTATGTGCTCTAAACATTGCAGCAGTGAATCATCTCCTTCCATATTGCATTACACATAGTTCAGGTGCATTGCCTTTGTCTGAGTGTTGTGCAGGAATCATCTCAGGAACGACAGGATTTATCACAATAGGAAGCTGTGATGAGCTGGATAAGGACCAGCTAGGATGGAATGTTTTTTCTACATACTTTCAAGCAAGTGAAGAACACAGTATTAGAATCATACAGAAATAGAGTATCCGATTCAATGGATATAGGCCAAATCCACAGGGTATTTTGGGCTGGAGTCTTGAATGGGAAAATGCTCTGCATGGTGGAGTGTGTGTGTCAGGAGCAGTGTAGCTATTCTAGCTGTTAAGCTAATAATCCAGTGCAGAAAGCCACAGTAAAACAGCAGTGCAGAGGGAAGCAGCTAAACTCAGGGAGCAGCTGCCCATCTTTATGCATGTTACCAACAACTCAGTGATGCATGAATCAGGCACACCATTTAGCAAAGAGCATGAATACAAATCCCCATTACAGTATTACAGTACCCAGGTGCTGTTTTCTGTCCTGGTTCAGACATCTGATTTCTAGGGAGAGAGGAATTCTACTTTCAGAGCCCGTTTATTTTTTAAGAAAATTTCCCCATACTCAGATGCATGCATCCTCTGAGGATGCTGTCACTGCCCACTGAGAGGGATGGTCCTGCTCAGCTGAGCACCTAATGGGGAGAGGTACCTCTGATCTAGGGTGACAAAGAAACCTAAAACAGGAGGTGTGGGCCGAGACACAGCTCAAGGTTGGGTCTTTATTCAGTCTGTGACAGTGAAGTTAGAAGCACAAATGTCTTGCCTTTAATCCTTTCCACAGCTTCCTATTTGTAACTTGCCAGTTTCCTGCAGAAAGACCTGTTAAGACCTCCTTCTGTGCCTAATTTCGATTCTTCAAGAAAGAGGAATGTCTCACTGAAGGGTTGCAAAATGCAGCATCATTGCACCTATACCAGAGCCTGCTCACATTTCTGTTCTGCCCTACAGCTTCAGAGAATGTCTGGTTGAGATCTGGGATGAACTTGTATTTGGGCGTTCATTTTTAGCAGTGATTAATTATCTCCTAGCAAGGTTGTTGATGACTTTGTCATTGCTTTATCTCTCACTAAATCTTTGGGGATCATTAGTTCATTAATAAATTAATTAACAAGCTTATTAGTGTGCTGTCTCAAATCCATAGGAAAGCTTAAAATTATTCCACCTGGTCATGTGTTCTTTCATGTCTTTTTCAAGGCCAGAAGTAGGTAGGCATAAAACCTTAATCTATTTTTAAATTCAGATTTTAGGATTTTGAAAAGAAATCAAGTGATGTCAGAGAAGTGGTAGAGCCCTGGTGTGTGTAAAACAAAGGTCACAGAGGAGGAACTGCACCTAAAAGGAAATGCATTTCTTTGTAGCTGCTTTAAATCAGATGGTGTTAAAATGCTTATGAGATCATCACTGTACTAAGAAAAAATAGCTCATTTCCTACATGACATGGACAAATCTTTTTGTATTGAACCCACAGAATCATGCTTGTGAACGTCATGAAATTCAACGAGGCCAAGTTCAAAGCTGCTGCACCTGGATCAGGGCAATCCCAAGCCAAAATACAGGCTGCCTGTAGAGCAGCCCTGAGGAAAAGAATGTGGGGATATTGGTCGATGAAAAACTCAACATGAACCAGCAATGTGTGCTTGCAGCCCAGAAAGCCAACCATGACCTCGGCTGCTTCAGAAGAAACGTGACCAGCAGGTCAAGAAAGGTGATTCTGCCCCTCTTCTCTGCTCTCATGAGACCTGGAATAGTGCATCCAGCTCAAGGGCTGAAGGACATGCACCTGCTGGAGCAAGTCCAGAAGACAGGCTGAGAGAGTTGGGCTTGTTCAGCCTGGAGAAGAGAAGACTCCAGGGACATCTCAGAGCACCTCCCATTACCTAAGGAGGGCCTACAAGAGAGCTGGGGAGGGACTCTACACAAGGACATGTAGGGACAGGACAAAGGGGGAGTGGCTTTAAACTGTCAGAGAGTAGGTTTAAATTAGCTATTAGGAAGAAATTCTTCACTGTGAGGGTGGTGAGGCACTGGAACAGGTTCCCCAGAGAAGCTATGGATGCTCTGTTCCTGGAAGTGCTTAAGGTCATGTTGGATGGGGCTTCAAGCAACCTGGTCTAGTGGGAGGTGTCCCTGCCCATGGCAGGGGGGTTGGAACGAGATGATCTTCAAGGTCCCTTCCAATCCAAGGCATTCTATGGTTCCATGACTCATTTAACTGCTGCCTTCATAATACTGCTTTGGACACCACTTTTATTATTAGTGAAATATGAAGTTGCGTTTGATCTTCAGAACTGTACTCCTCCATGGAAGTGAGTTAGCTTGCTTGCTAATTTATTAACCAATGTAAGTTTGGTTTTGATTAAATATGACAGAAACCTTTAAATATCTCCTTTGTGTTTTGGGACAGTGTTGTGCTTTAAGGCAGAGAATTTGTGGGATTATTGAATGATTTTCAGCAAGGTCACATTTAGAATAGCCATAATCTGCATTTACAACAAATGAAGGATACTGATTTGGATCTTTGCATGTGTGTGCACAATGAGCTTTACCTTTGACAATATATCTAAAGTTAATTAGCCTCCATTTTTCTGACTGTGTAAATAGCTTTGAGGCCGGATAGCTGGGTCACTGGGTCTTCAGAAATTCTGTCCTCATATTAAAGCAAAACTAGTTCACAAAATTAATGAAATAAACTAGTCTCAAAATTAATACAATGATGGGATGAGGAGAGGTAAGTTCAAGCACCTAGTTTTGTAAGTTTATTTTTTATGCTACATAAATCCTTCACTTGGAGATCATAGCTCTTACCACAGAGCATACAGATTTAGGGATGACAAAACTCTAACGACACAGCAATCCCACCAAGAAATGTCAATTGAGGTGTCCATTTAAGTTGTGCTCAGATCTAACACTTCATTGTTGATGGTTGAAAATTTCAGGAAAAAAGAGAAAAAAGCTAAAGGAAATACTCTCTTTTTACATGCAGATCCAGCTACCACTGCTTCATGGGAAATTGAGAGTGCAACACAAAAAAAAAAAAAAAAGTCATTCTTATCAACAAAAGAATTTTGCTACCATTTCAGATTTTGATAATCTTTTTTTACACAGAAGATAGCCAGACTGTTTTTATCATAGATAATTATATTAAATTGTATTTACTCCTACACTTTTATATAGAAAGTCCTTCAGAAAGAATGATTATTTTTTTCTCCAAGCTTTTAAATTACTCCCTCTCTATCTTTTGATCTGTTTAGTTTTGTTGTTTTTCTAATGGAAATTAGAAAACTAGAATTAAGACTGGAATAGAAAGAAAATGGCACAGCTGCACCTAGGATTAAAAGGAGCAGGAAAAAAATGAGATTATTGTGTTTTGCACATTTCACAATATCTTCTTTCACATTTTGCAGCTATTTTCACGTGAATAGAAAAAAAAAACCCAGACATTTTTAACTTCAGGAGGATGCTTTTAGAATGCCTATCATACAGTTTGTAAGTATAATGTTGCTACAAGGACACAGAGGCAAGAGTCTTTTGACAGCAGTAGAGTTATGCTGGATTCACAATTAGTGCAAATAATATCAAAGTCTGGATCACTCCTATCTGCCTTGATATTGAACAAAAGTTCAGCACCTAAGCTTTTATCTCCCTGATTTATTTTACTCCAAAGCCCTTTTTTGAGCACAAACCTGCACTCTGAGATAATCAAAACCCTTAAAAAGGGCTCCGAATCTAGTGCATTTCTTAAGGTTTTCTGTCTGAGATTCAGATGTCAACAAATTGGCCAGGAAAGGTACAAAAGCTTTTTTCGTTCCCATTCTTTTTAATAATAACTGCACAAATACTTTTCACCTACTGATTCTAAAAATAATTTTTCTCAATGTGCCTGCTGTTGCTGTAACTGAAAGAGGGGAAATTGAGGTTAGATATATAAAAGAAATTTTTTACTGTGAGGGTAATGAGGCACTGGCACAGGTTGCCCAGAGAAGTTGTGGATGCCCCATCCCTGGAAGTGTTCAAGGGCAGGTTGGATGAAGCAACTTGGTCTAGTGGGAGATGTCCCTGTCCATGGCAGGGGGTTTGGAACTGGGTGATCTTTAAGATCCTTTCCAATCCAAACCATTCTATGATTCTGTGATTTGACCAGAAGAATCCTTGCAGATTTAGCCTATATATAGGGGACATGAATAAAACCTCCATTCCTGCTCCTAGTTTGACACAGATCCCACTGACTTCATCTGCCCGGACAAAGGCAGATAGGGTTCATGGGGTTTTTTTAAATAAATGCAAATAATGATCAAAAAACTTATCTGATTATAGTCTTAGTTTACGGTATAGATTTCTGATTACAGTACACCTGATTGGCAAGTCTTCTTCCTAATACATCAATTAATTATTTTTATTAAAAAAATCCGTATGACTTCACAACATCAATCACTAAAATAAATCATAAAAACATGTACAGGAAAATAATTCAATAAATTTAAAGTGAGTGTATTTATCACAATCCAATCAAAAGTTGTACGGAAATAATTCATTCATTATAATCAAACCCATAGGAAATATGACAAGACAAACATATCCATTTGCAAATGAACTGACTTTTTTTTATAATTATTAATTCTATAGCTTAAAACATTAAGTCCTTTGCAGTATTTTTTACAGCCTGTTCTTATCTACACTATTGCGGTAAGATCCCTTTTTTCCATATTATATTGTGTGGATGATATCAGCCTTAGCAGGGAAAGGCGGAACTGGGAAAATAGATTGGGCAGTTAAATGGAGGAAGAACAAATTTCCAACTCTTGTGCTTTTAAAAACATTTGCTTTAAAGCCTTTTTCTAGAACTTTCTGGAAACTAAGTATGAAAAATCCTATTTTGGCTGAGTCATCCCCATAACATTAGTTGTAGTTCAGAAACCTCATCTTGCAAAGGCAGAAAGGAAGAACTATTTTAGGTAACTTGAGTATAAATTAGGTTGCCTTTTAAATGGACAGATTTTTAAAAATATTATATAGTAGCACAGTCTGAGTTACCATTATGGAATATACAATTGTAAAATAATGACTTTTGTTATAACATTGAAAAAACTTGAAACTTGAGTCACATAAACTAAGTTTTCCCTAATGTGAGCCAGATATCAAACTGGACTTCATTACAAGGAATGGCAAAATATTCCATTTTATAGAAATAAACAATGGCATAACTTACCTCAAAACTTACAGATCCATTGTGATCAGTGTCAAATGCATTAAACAGAAAATGTGCATATGTTGTGGAATCTAGAATTTCAAACAGAAAAAAAAAAATTACAGTAAGCACATCTTATTTAATAAAATTTAATTTT
>WEKY01016984.1:39492-107172 GCA_013390045.1 Picathartes gymnocephalus | reverse complement strand
TTCCCTTCCCTTCCCCACACTGTGCTGGTCCATATGTTTTCACGGAGCACCATGGTGTGTTACTGGCCCTGCAAAGGTGGTGACAGGTGAGAAAGAGCTGTGAGCTCTCTCCAAGAAGACAGCAGCCGCATCAAAGTGTTTTGAGCAGCTCGCTGTGTCCTCCTGTCCAAGCAGATCCTTTCCCTGGCCTCTAGCAGGGATTGTGCTTTTGTGGTCCAAGATATTATGCAGTTGGGGTGTTTTGCTTCCCCCCTTCTTCTGCAAAGCAGAGGGCAGTTCCCAAGAGGGTGAACGTATCTGAGAGTGTCCCCCACTCTGCAGTTAAACAGTGACATATTGGGACAGGGCTGGGGGAAGTGTTTAAGAGGCTGAGAGAAACAGAAGCTATTGTTGTTGCAAAAGTTCAAGTTTCCAGCTTCCTCTTCCTCCACCTGTCAGGAGGGAGTGCTGGGCATGCTCCCGGCACTGAGCACAAACTCAAACATGCCCTCTGGGCTCAGCAGTGTCACCGAGTCAGTCACCCAGAACCCCAGTGGCGGGGTGAATAGAAGGCACATCTGTCCGGGGGCAGTGGGGGGAGAAGGCTCATCACTGCCGACGTGGGCTCTTTATCTCTTCTGCGGGGATCAAAGTGCTGAAGCCTTGGGAGCTGCTGTCTCGAGGTAAAATAGGGCATATGCACAAAGCAGTGGGTGCTGCTCTGCCCAGATTCCTACAGAAAATTCCAGAGCAGACAGTGATGGTCATAGTATCAGGGAATATACAGAGTGGTTTGGGTTGGAAAGGACCTTAAAGCTCACCCAGTTCCAACGCTCTGCCTTGGGCAGAGACACCTTCCGCTAGAGCAGGTTGCTTCAAGCCCTATCCCACTTGGCCTTGAACACTTATAGGGATGAGGCAGACACAGCTTCTCTGGTCAGCCTGTGCCAGGGCCTCACCACCTTTACAGGGAAAAAATTCCCCCTAATATTCAATCTAACCCTGCCTTCTGTCAGCTTTCTGCCCTAAAACCATGAAAAAATAAAGGTTGAACTGAAATCCCTTAAATATGAGTACTTTCCCAATCAGAAACAGCACCAGCTCTGACTTGGAGTTCTTCTCCTGACAGGGTCTTGAATCCCAGAAGAGTTTGGGTTGGAAGAGACCTTTAAAGGTCATCCAGCCCAACCCCTGCCATGGGCAGGGACATCTTAGTGGCACAGCTGCAGTCAAGGAACAGTTTGTCATTTGAGAAACACTGGAAATGGCGGTAATAGAGCTGTATCCATGTGAGAAACTCTTTAGGAGGTGAGCGTCCTGGATCTTACTTGGTTAAAATGTGGATAAACATCCTAAACATTGATCAGAGGATTTTATTTAATTAAAATAAAATACTCCTGCTGGTAAATACATTTGGCTGTCTGGGATCTGAGCAGTGGTCGTGGTTTTATCGATTGTCATATCATTAAATCAGGCGGAGAAAAAATAAATGATGGGCCTGAAGACCCTGAACATAAAGTTCAGTTGTCTGAAAATCTGTTAAGTTGCTGAGCATCTTGCAATGATTTAACAAAAAAAAAAAAAAAGAAATCCAGCTCCTAAATGAAATGTCAATTATGGTAGATGATGTGATACAGGTAATTCTCTCACTAGGCTCAGTGATGTGGCATTCCAGATGCTTACGATGATCTAGATTCCTGAATGGAAAACTACTTGACTGATCTTAATACCTTTGCTCCAAGCCTGTAATGTAGTCCCACAGGAGAGGCTCCAGCATCCTTCCTGTTGGATGCGCAATGATTAAACAGGTTTGACTGCCGGACTAGGATCTTTTTCTTTCTTTTTTTTTAAAAATGAAGACAATTCATTATTCAGTATGTCCTTACAGTATGTCTGTAGAGAAAGAAACCTTTCAGTGAGTTCACAGGTATTTTTCAGTGGCTCCAAAGTGCCTTGAGAATTCTAACATCACAGGATGACAGAATGGCTTCGGTTGGAAGGGACCTTAAAGATCATCTAGTCTCAACCCCTTCGCTATGGACAAGAACACCTTCCACTAGATCAGGTTGCTCCAAGCCCTGTCCAACCTGGCCTTGAACGCTTCCAGGGATGGGGCAGCCACAGCTTCTCTGGGCAACCTGTGCCAGGGCCTCACCAACCTCACAGGGAAGAACTTCTTCCCAATACCTAATGTAAATCTCTCACCTTTTAGTTTAAAATGTCATCTTTTTATTTTAAATAAAGGCTAATGTCCTGTCCTTTGTCTCAAAGGCAGATGCTGAAGAGTTACACTGCAGGTCCCATTTATGAGAAAACAAATATAACAAGAGAAGGGGGTTGACTTCACACTGACATAATGCAGAGTTAGATTGTATATTGAGAAGAAATATCCGTCCCTGTGGCTGCCCCATTCCTTGAAGTGTTCAAGGACAGGTTGGATGGGGCTTGGAGCAACCTGGTCTAGAGGAAGGTGTCCCTGGCCTTGGCAGTGGGGTTGGAATTGGATGATCTTCAAGGTCACTTCCAGTCCAGACCCTCCTATGAAATGTTAAAATTCATGACAGATGAAATTAAGACTGACCCTGTGCAGCAGAGCAACCCAGTGGCTAGCAGATGGTGACCAGGATGGTCTCTCCACCCCTTTAATGTAAAGTCATGATGGGCGTCACAATGTCTGGGAAGAGATTTTTGGAAGCAGTTGGGATGAATCAGGAGGAGACAGTAAGATCTCTGCCATTGCATTATCCTGACCAGCATCCTGAGCTCTGGTGCTGGGGGGAATGGCTCCTTAGGGCCTGCGGGAGCTGGGTGTGGAGCTCGTTCCTGCAGTGGCAGTGAGCGAGCAGTTTTCCAGCTGACGGAGCAACTCTCAGTGCCTGCACAGAAGACGCAGCACACATGGTGGCACAGATGGAGCTGTGGTGTGGATTTCTCCCGCAGGCAGTGTCCTTCCAGCTGGAGCAGGTGATGGTGTGACCAGCAGTGGCCGTGAGTCTGAGTCAGGCTATCTTATCTCTGTTGTGAATGCAAACACCTCTGTAAGCGGAGCTGCAATGAGAGCTGATCTCTGCAGATAGCAATCTGCTATCGTCTGTGTGTCCAGGCACATCTGGCCTCACCAGGATGGAAAGCTTTGTGGCTGCACAGGGATATTTCTCCTTTCAGCATTCTCTGGTCTGAGAGTGCTCTTCAGGCAGCAGAACTGGCAGCATGCTCTTAGCATTCACTTGCAGGGATGCAGTGCTGGCAGAAGGAGAAAGCATAAGGATATTTTCAGAAATTCTTCATAGAAAGGGTTGTCCAGCCCTGGCGCAGGCTGCCCGGGGCAGTGGTGGAATCTCATCCCTGGAGGGATTTAATAGATGTGTGAATGTAGCATTTGAGGACATGGGTTAGTGGTGAGCTTGGCACTGTTGGGGGAATGCTTGGATTTAATGGTCTCAGAGGGGCTTTTCCAACCCAAATGATTCCATAATTCTATACCATATCCTGCGGGGGGCCAAGGCTGCTCTTGTGCAACTCCTTAGATGAGTTTACTGGGCCACTGGGTAATGCAGGAGCTACAGCCTGACCAGTGTTAGCCATGTGCAGGGGTGTGTAGATCCAAAGCCCCAAAAGAGTGTAGTTGAATCATCCCTGCTCTCCATTATGCTGCTGGGTTGTTCTTCAGGTATTAAACTGCATAGAAAAAAGAAATAAAAATTGGATCTGGTATGGATTCTGTGTGAAAATCTGTTCTTCAAGTATCAAACTTCTTTGGACCAAGGTCCTGTTGTTGACCTGCCAGATAGTTCATTACCATTAAACTTTAAATTGTAACCCTGGGAAAGAGAGCATAAACCCTCTCTTGGTGCTATGATCATTTACAGCCTTCTGAATCACAGTTGGGAGCTACAGATAAAGACTGCCAGTCACAATTCTACTTTTTCTGCTATTAGGTCTCTGTCCAAGTGCATGGTAAACAGTTCAGAGCATCCAGAACCACAGCACTAGCACTGGGCACTCCTGTCAATAAAAGAGGGTGGTCAAATTGTCCACCCAGACCTGTTGTCTGTGTATCACACCACCATTTCAGTCAGAAGAGTTCACCAACATGCTTCTGTGTAGAGTTTGGCTGAAGCCTGTTGGCTCTCAAGCCCCAGTCTCAGTCAAATAAGGCAAGTAGTTCAACTGGAAAGGAATACAGGCTTTTTATTCAGATTATGTTTATCTGGCTGGTTTCTCCAGTCAGTGGAGTGAACTCTGTTCGGCTGTGTTCAAGATATCAGCCGAAGTTCAGGCAGTGGTATTGCTGGTTGGAAATAACTTGAGGATTATCATACCATATATCATAGCATTGAAGGGTTTGGTTGGGAGGGAGCTTCAAGACCATCTAGTTCCAACCCTTCTGCCATGGGCAGGAACACCATCCACTAGACCAGGGTGCCAGAAGCCCTGTCCAACCTGGTAGTGGACACTACCAGGGATAAGACAGCCACAGCTTCTTTGGGCAGTCTGTGCCAGGACCTCACCACCCTCACATCGAAGAATTTCTTCCCAATATCTCATCTAACGCTGCCCTCTGTCAGTGGGAAGCCATTCCCCCTTGTCCTGTCACTCCATTTCCTTGTCCAAAGTCACTCTCCAGGTCTTTTGGAGCCCCTTTAGGCACCGGCAAGGGCTCTGAGTTCTCCCTGGAGCCTTCTCTTATTCAGGTTGAACATCCAGGTGTCTCAGTATATGAGTGTATTTGTTCCTTGGGATAAGTTTCTAGTGAAACCACTGTGGAGGTTTCCGATGAGGTGGAGGAAAGTTGGCAAGACACCCTGGGTATAGCAGTGAGTGTTCCCTTGTCCAGCATTCCTGCTTTCCTTTTTTTTTTTTTTTTCCCCCAACTGTAGGAAGAGGAATATGGTTGGTTTACCTCCTTTTCACTCATTCCATCCCAGGACTCTTAACCAGCTGACAGTGTTGCCACCAAAGCAGACCAAGAGCAAGGAATTTGGAACGGTTGTCTGAGATTGGATATGTACCTCTCCAAGTCCTTAAAGAGGTGATCTGACTCATTCAGTGCATAAAAGCAGTCACACCTGACCTTGACTTCCTTGCCTGGGATTCTGGGTGGAATTTCGAGACTTAAGTGTGGTGCTTGCACAGGAGGAACATGGCTGGTGTGTTCACTTGTGTCTCTCCCAGCAGGGAGTTTAATGACAGCTCTTCCCTGTTATACCTGTGTGGAGGCTGCACTGTACAGGGACAGCCTCACCCAGAAAGGAAGATGGAAAAGCCTCAATTTGTGAAAAGGGAAAAGGATAAGCCAAGGGGCAGAGAACTGCTGACTCTTGCATGGTCCACCCTGCTTCCTAAAGCTTGACCCATGGCTGCTGTCTTGATACCAGCAGCACCTTGCTCCTGCGAGAAAAATGGGTTTGCAATCATGGATTTGGTTGTGTAGGGGACCTTTTACACAGGCAGACAGTGGCAGGACAAGGGGAAAGAGCTTCAAACTGACAGAGGGGAGATACAGATTAGATATGGCAAAGAAGTTCTTCCTTGAGAGGGTGGTGAGGCCCTGGCACAGGTTGCCCAGAGAAGCTGTGGCAGCCCCATCCCTGGAAATGTCCAAGGCCAGCTTGGATGGGGCTTGGAGCAACCAGATCTAGTGGAAGGTGTCCATGCCTATGGCAGAGGGGATGGAACAAAAGGATCTTCAAGGTCCCTTCTAGCACAAAGCCTTCTGTGAATCATTCTATGATTCCATGACTTGAACATGCAGGGTTTAGAGTTTGTCTCATTTAACTCAAGCACTGTAAAATTTGTGTCTCAATTCTGAACTTCCCTTCTTCCTCGTATGCAGAGAGAACTATCATTTCATAGTGTCTGAGTTCGGCACATGTTTTAGGATGAGCTAGAGTATCTGCTGCAAGAACCTGTCCCTTGCCATTATCTTGCAAAAGCTGAGAAACTTTTGGAGACAAAGCACTGAGGATAGTTTGGTTCCTAGTATTTTTGGGGGTTATCTTACTTGTTCTTATGGTGTACGAGAAAACTGCAGGTGGCATGGGCTTTGGAGGTCCACTGAGCTGCTTCTGAAGCCTAATGGGTGCTTTGCAGCCAGAGGATTCAAATGTCATTGGAAGTCGGGTTTATCAGTTTTGCTGCTGATTGGTTCTGGAATTAGACTGAATAGAATAAATAAATAAACAAATAATACATAAAACAAGATGTTGGCATTGCACCCTTTGAAAGGAGTGGGATTGCCATCACCTGGATGTTTGTTTAAGTTTGGTCACCTTTGAGAACTACTGAATCAACTTGGTCTGGTCTTCTAGGCTGTGCTAGAGCAGGTGCCTGCACAGTAAAACATTCTGCTTTCCCTCATAGCTCTGGGATGCTTGGGGTACCCTCTTTGTATCTGTTTCCTGAGTATATCTCTTCCCTCTCCAGGTTGTTGGAAGAAGGTGCAGATGTGAACACCAGGCACAAGCTTGGCTGGACAGCTCTCATGGTGGCAGCCATCAGCAGGAACTCCAGGTATGTGCATCTCACATCGTGGTGACTCACTTCAACCTTTTCCTAAAGTCATACTGAGCTCTGTAGAGAGTTCCCATAAAGTTTGGAATGTGTTGTGGAGCTTAACCCACAGAAGCTTGCCATTCTCCTTATGCCCCGTATGCGGTGTGACGGATCAGGGCAGGCTGCTCCCAAGGCCCACGGATGTGACAGCTGAACTGATGGTACCATTCCACAGCAGCTCTCAGGTTCTGGCCATGGATGAGCCCCTATCTGTGGGATGTCCTTGTGGTGGGTACCCCACCAGCCAAAATCTCTCCTGTAAAAGCTATCCCATCCCTTCTCACTGGTGAGGCTGTAGCTGGGGCTGAATGCTGTGCCCTTGCTCCACAGTTCCCATGATGATCACGCTGGCTTCTTGTAACCTTTTAAAGACACTCCTAAATATATTCAGTCTACAACTAAATTCAATTAGGTTTTTTTTATTTAAGGAAAAAAAAAAGAGAAAAAGAAATCCAATTTTGGAAAATGTGGGACAGACGGGAGAATGAGCTTTGATGTTACAACCTCTCAGGGATGCTTTACTTAGTCACAAGTTCATAAGCAAAAAAGCTTAATTACTTGGGAAAACACAGGATTAAAGCAGTGCACAAAGGCTGAATATCCGCTCTCGGGTGACACTATTCCAATCCATGTGCTGAGTTCGTGTGTGGTGCAAACTTTGATGTGTGCTATGACAAGCTGAAAGTCGTGACCTCCTCAGGGAGCTCCTTAAAACAGGCCCAGAGGTGGGGCCTCACAAATGTTTATTTAACTTTGATGTCCAAGCAGCAACGGGCCCTGTTATTTGCCCATCCACGAAGGGATGGGCTTGGGAGCCTCCCACCTTTCCCAGTGGACAATGGTCAGCAGCAGAGTGTGACGATTGTTGACCATTCCGAGTGACTGGTGAAGCAGAACAGGACTTCCCGAGTTGCAAAGGCTAAGGGGAGACAGGGAGAAATGGTGTTCATGGGACAATAATTACCTAAAATCAGGCCTAAAATCAAGTGGAAATGCTAATGAAAACATCTTGACAGTAAAAAATGTGTGTACCCCAGGCTGGTCCCTGCTGAGAGGGCAGAGCCATTACCACATCTGTATTTGTTGTTTACCTGGCCAAAAGAAAAAGATTTTGGCTGTGTTGGGCAAATTCTGTTTATTTTTCCCACATTTTAGATGAATACTGACTTAAAGTGAAAATTAAGAAGACCTTGAATACCTGAAGCTCAGTAGAACTTGTCTCCATATAGCAGAAGAGTAATTAGATAGTGTTGGACTTGATGATCTTAAAGGTCATTTCCCACCTTTGTGATTCTGATTCTGTCTTTTATGGAGGCAAACATAAATGCAAGCCAGACTTATTCCGTACATAACAGCTCCATCATTGTGCCAGACAAGGTTTTGGCCCTCAGTCCTGTTTCTAGAATTGTAATGTCCACAGTGCAGAGTGGGAAAGGCATTGAGCTGGAACATGACCCACAGAGAGTTTGAAAGACCTTAAAACTGCTTTGCTAGTGTACCTACTCCACAGGGTGAACTGTATAGCTGAAACTAGATATTGTGGCCAGGGTGTACTGGGGAAGGGAGGAGTCAGAGGCACAAGGATGCAGGATGGTTTTGTTTATAGAGTGTGGTCCCTCTGTAAAAGATTATGCTCTAAATCTGCTTTCTCCAGCCACAGCAACTGATCTTAGAATCAGAATCATGGGTTAGAAGGGACCTTGAAGATGATCCACTTCCACCCCTCTGCCATGGGCAGGAGCACCTTCCACTAGATCAGGTTGCTCCAAGCCCTGTCCAACCTGGCCTTGAACGCTTTCAGGGATGGGGCTGCCACAGCTTCTCTGGGCAACCTGTGCCAGGGCCCCACCACCCTCTCAAGGTAGAATTGCCCTATATTCAATCTAACCCTGCCCTCTGTCAGTGTGAAGCCACCCCCCCTTGTCTGATTCCCTGTGTAATCCACCCGATGTGATGGATTTGAAGTTGCTATGACTTTTGGTCCTTAGTCCCTCAGGCCAGCAGCCTCAGGAGAGGTGAGCTGGGCTGTCCCTGGCTCAGAGATAGCTGAGGTGCAGCCAGCTGAGCAGGGCCTGCAGGTACTGTTTGCCTGCGAAAAAATCAAGGTCATTCCAATGTTTAACTTACTGGCTTTCCCACCACTTCCTCTTTTATGGCTGCTGATACCTGCACAGGTTTCTCAGCATGGTTTTGAAGAGCTAAGATGCTGGGAATTGAGATGAGTGTTTTCAGCTAAGAAAAAGGAAGCCTTCATCCTCAGATTACTGCCTTTCCGAAGGTGTTTTTCAGAGAAGAACAATGATTTCAGTCTCCGCTGTGCGCTGGAGATTTCTGTGACCTGTCCTTTAGCTTTGTCATGTTTCCCAATTTCCACAGCCCTCACTCTTCCAATTAGACAGCCCCAGTCCATCTGTTTAATTTAATTCCAGAGGCACTGCTTTAATGATTTCTGTCAGTTGCCATCAGCTACAAGATGAAATCCTGTGTGCTGGAAGGCAAGTTTGGGGTCCATATTTTCTTTTTACAGCAAAACAATGATCATCTTCTTCCTCTTGGAAATGTCTTGTATCCAAAATGTGGAGAGGCATTAAGAAGTATTCTGCAATATTCCCGTGGATAAGTCTGCAAGAGGAGACTGGTGTCTGTCTGGGAGGGGAGATACAGTGGTGGATCTAGTGGAAACAGACATTTAGGGTTCCATTTTTACGTGAGACAGAGTCAACGTCTAAATTCTTTGGCTCCGTGATGATACAGGTTGTAACTGAGTCATGGACTAAAGACACATCACCTGTGCCTATGTTTACACAAGCAAAGGAAGGTTTTATGCTGTAATTCCCATTGCTGTGGGAATTACCATAGCATTAGCATATTTTCAGTATTTAAGCTTTAATTAAATGCATACTCAGAGCTTTGTGGGGTTTGTGCATTTGTTAAAATTAGCAATAAAGCTATCATAAATGAAACCCCAAAGCAGGTAGGACTTCATCTGTATGTCTGTATTTTGTAGCATAGTGACCTTTTCTACATCCAGCTACTCTGGTTTTTATCATTTCCACGGAAATAAAGTGACAGTGAAATATCAAGTCATCTTCTCAGCCTCCTCTGAGGTAGAGAACTACTTTTGTGGAAGGGGAAACTAAGGCACACAGCAGCATGGAAAGTCTGAGTCCCAGTCGAATAAGTTTGAGTAGTTCTAAAAAACACTGGAACCTGCTTCTGCTCCCATTCCATGGCATCGGCACAACCCCGGGCAGCAATTCTGAAAGAGCAGGCTGGAGCATGAGCACGAGTCTGATGAGGAGCAGCTGAGGGAACTGGGGGCCTCAGCCTGGAGAAGAGGAGGCTTGGGGGGACCTTCTCACTCGGTAAAACTCTCTGATAGGAGGGTGGAGCCAGGTGGGGGTCAGGCTCTTCTCCCAGACAACAAGGGACAGAAAAAAAGGAAACAGCTTCAAATTGTGCCATGGGAGCTTGAGGCTGGCTAATAGGGAAAATTCCAAGCCTGAAAATATTGTCAAGCCCTGGAAGAGACTGCCCAGGGCAGTGGTGGGGTCACCATCCCTGGAGGGATTTAGAAGTCATATGGGTGTGGCCCTTCGAGACAAAGTTTAGTGGTGGGTTTGCTAGTGCTTGGGGAACAGTTGGGCTCGATGATCTCAGAGGGGTTTTCCAACCTAAATGGTTCTGTGATTCTGTGATTTTAGGGCTTCCAAAGTTTTCTGCATGGCTCAGGTGGTGGGGAGGAGCACCTGGGTGCACTCATAGGGATTCCCTTCTCAGAGCAGTTCAAGGCTGTGCAAGGCTCCATAATGACTTTCGCAGTAGCAGCAGCAGCAGCAATACCCATATTTTAATTAGGCAGAAGTGCTCCAACCCTCGGAGCATCATTTTGTCCCCCTCTGGCCTCACTCCAGCAGCTCCACATCCTTCTGATTTTGGATGCCCAGAGCGGGAGGCAGCAGGGCAGACGTGGTCTCACCTGAGAGGAGCAGAGGGGCAGAATCGCCCCCTCCTCTGCAGCCCACACTGTGGGATCAGCTGAGGGCATAGGTTTCTGACAGAGCACTGTCAGGTCATGTTGAGCTTTGTCTTCCTGTTTCCCTGGGGGCTTTATCCTCCAAATTTCTCTCGACTCTTCCCCACATCATCTACTCATCTTCATTTTCTTTTTGCCACTTTGGCTTCCTGCACACCCTTTCTTCTCCTGCCTTCCTCTTCAGGTCTGGATCTCTTTGCATTTCTTCACCTTTGCTTCTCAACACCTTTCTTCTGGGAATGACCAATGTCAAGTGACTCCTCCTTGAGCCTCAGCTCTCCTTTTCCTTCTCTGCCTTTCTGTGTAGATCAAAGGAGCTGTGGGTCAAAGGCTCTCCCGTGGAACCAGAACCAGCAGGGCTTGGCTGAACATGGCCTCGTCCCATCCCTTGCCCTCCTCCAACCTTCCTTAGGGAGAGGAGTCAGGAAGTAGTTTGTTCCTTGCCTCCATGTACATTGCTGGGAGCTGTGCCTCCTCCACATGTGTATTGAAGATGCTATGTGGCTGTTTTATAGTGGTAATGACAATTCCTCTTGCATAGTGATATTCTAGTGGGTTTGCTCTGAGATTGGTCGTCTGGAGCTGTTCCCTGTCTACAGGCAGTGACATGATGAACTGGTGCAGTCTTGTTATCTATATTAGGTACATACATCTGTTCCATGGGGCTTTTTTCACGCCTTTCACTTTAGGCAAGTCATTCAGAGCTGTCTGCAGTGGAGCTGGAGAAATACCTGAGTACCTTTGGAAGAAGGTATGGCCCAATGCGTCTCTTGTCAGAGAGCTGAGGAGTTGGGCGTGGGTTTCAGCTGTGATGACAGAACTTTTGGAGGGCCTGATCCTACAAACTGGGGCATTGGCTTTCAGCCACTCCCTTTCTGAATGTTTTTGATGAACAGTGACCATTTGGCTGTTCCTGCAGCTGTTACCCATGCCTCTACCTTGGCAGCGTCCCCATCTCAGACCCTTGGGCATGAGCATCCCTCTTTTCAGGGATGAACACCATCTGATATCTTGCAACTAAGGCACAATGTGATACTGTCAGTTTAGCAGGTTCCTGCACCTCTCCAAGCCACAGAAATGGCTTCTCTTCACATTTTCATACTGCTCCAGGCAGGGAGCAGGGCTTCTAACACTCCTCAACTCCCTTTCACCATGCCTCGGAAAGATGATTCACCCATGTCACGCTCTTAAAGAAAACTGAACAATATAACAATTACTACCCTTCAAGATTTATTTTTTTCAATTTTTTTGATTCCATAATCCCTTTTTATCCCTTCTTGAGGAGCCAGTCACTTTCATCTGGGTTAATAATAACACATCACAGCGCGAGGGATTGCTGCGGCTGCCTGGCTTTCTGTGCTGTGGGTAGATGTAAACATGCTCCTGGGAAGGCACACATCCACATTTAGCCTCATCTGAGAAGCAGTTCCTCCCAGCCCTCCTGGTGTGCCGAGTTATACTCAGTTAAGATATAACCACACAAGGATCTTCTTTGTGTCTGGCCGGACACGTGGCTCCTGCCAGAGCTCAGGGCAGCCGCGTATCAAAACCCACCCAGGCGTTTGCATTGTGCTGATAACACACGGTCATGGGGATCACCAGGCTTCTTGGTTCACCAACCCCAGCTGCTGGCGCCTTGGTCCAGGCACAACGTCTCTCTTGACGCAGCCCCAGCCACCTCCCACCATCTCACTATTGATTTCCCCACCCCTTGTATTGTATATATGTATTTATTTATTGAACAATATGCTAGTCCAGCCATTACAAGAAGAAAGCACTTTCCCCAATCGATTGAACTGCCTAGCCAACTCTAGCTCAGCATTGCCCTCTGAGTCATCACCAGGGTCAATTTAGATTTATATTCATGCTGATGAATAGGCTCTGCTGCTAATCCAATCAAAACTTGATCAGCAAATTAAAACTCACCTTGTTGAGGCTGTTGAGTACAGGTGAGTTATGGAGCAAAGCTGGAGCAGCCCAGCTGCCCGGTGGTGTCCTTCTCCTTCTAGGGTCTGCCCCAGTGCCTCACAGCAAGAGGAGGAACACAAAAAGTGTGTGTGGGTTAGAGAATCCCTCGTTTGAAACTCGCTCATCATGGGATAGTTTGGATTTGGAAGGGCCTTAAAGCTCATGTCGTTTCAATGCCCCTGCCATGGACAGGGACACCTTTCACTAGACCTGGTTGCTCCAAAATCCAGCCAGCCAGACCTCGAACACTTCCAGGGATGGGGCAGTCACAGCTTCTGTAGGCAACCTGTGCCAGGGCCTCACCCCTCTCACAGGGAAGAATTTCTTTCCAATATCCCATCTAACCCTGTTCTCTGTCACTTTCAAGCCATTCCCCCTTGTCCTGTCACTCCAGCCCCTTGTCCAATGTCCCTCTCTGGCTCCCTTGGAGCCTCTTTAATCACCTGATTTTGCAAGTCCCTTCCTTTTTTTCCAGGGATATTCACGTGCTTTGCTCCGCTGAGTACAGTTCCTTTGCATTTTCATGGCGCTGTTACCTTTCCTACATGGCAATTTGCTTGAATGTCCCATTACCTGCAAATTGGATAGGTACAATCAATAGCTGTGATTCCAGGAACGTCTAACTGATGGAGAAGTGCCTGGAGGGGCAGCACATCCCAAAAGCAGGAGATGAGATTGAAAGATGATTGGAAGGGAAGGCTGGATGTGTGATGTGTTGTTATTAGACTAGTGCCAGGATTTTGGCACAGCAAATTTTGCCAGGAAGCGATTATATCAGTGCTTATTATTAAACTTGAGCCTCCCAGCCATCATAAGAGCTATGGAAATGTTTCTTGCCACAGGGAATATGGTGGCCAGAGGGTAATTCACAGGGAGAGCAGAGCAGTTCTGCCACCATCACCTGCTGCATCACTCTGAGACCACCTTGCATCTAGCAGCTGTGGTCCTCTGCTCACCTTCTCACAGAATGTCACTTCCCAGAGAAGAACGCTGAACGTGTAGGTAGTAAATGAAAAGGACAGGGCTTCCTTAGTATCTGAGAGCACATCGAGGTAGTATCTGATGGAGTCCCTGGGAAGAATGCTCATTTCAATGTAGTCAGTGAGGGCAGGAAAGGAAGATGGATGGAGTTATCAAGAAAATGACAAGTCATCCTGTTTTACCATATGACTCACTCAGTACCTGTAGCTCACTCATGGGCCACGATGTTGTGGATTGAAGTCCTACACTGGGACTTGGGATCATTTCCCTTAAAATGAGGCAGATTCAGAGACCTGAAAGTGTATCATGGCCTGTGAGCTAAAATTGAAGTAGAGGGATCTCTTTGGTGGTGATAGCCATGAGAATGGGGTCCCAGAAGAGTGGTTTGACCATATCAGAACCCCTGCTTCCAAAGACTTGAGTGATCTGTGAGGTTCAGCTGCCTGGTAGGGATGCTGGAAGTCCTGATTGCAAGGATCACAGTAAGTCAGCTGCTAGGACAAGATTATCAAAGGCTTAATTGCATCACATAATTTCTTGCCTGAAGGAGTTGTCCTGCCCTGTCACAGGCTACCCAGGGCAGTGGTGAAATGCCCATCCCTGGAGGCATTTAAAAGCCATGATTCCATGATTCTATGATGGTTTCTGTTCAGTAGGTAGATGTCCATCTCTAGCATGGAGGTTGTCAGTACAGGTCCCATAAAACAATAGGACAAAACCTGCCCTCCCATCTTCCATCCTGCACCTCCTGCTTTCATGGGGACCTCCTTTTCAAGGCCTTTGATGCAGTTCTCTCGATGACTGGGTTGACCACAGTAGCACCAAGTACTATAGATGAAGGATGTTTCCAGAGGAATCCAGGACTGGATCTTCCAGAAGAACTTTGCACATATCAGTGACCTGTGCTAGAGCTTTCCCAACTAGAAAGACTGGATGTGGTGCACCTCTCTCTGTTCCACAGTCTTTGACAAATGGCACAGTGCCAGACAGATGACGAGGGTAGGTCTGACCTACCTAATGACCAGAGGTGGGAGAGCCTGGGCTGGTGGCCTGTGACTACATCTATTCTGGATGTCCAAGACCACAATTGGCCTCACGGGGCTTTTATTGCAGCCATACTGCTCCCTTGCTTTGCATTTTGCTGCAGCCATAGAGGGCAGCGGTAAAGGTCCGAGTTCTGAAGCAGAGGTGGGAGTGGAGCTAGGAGTGCTCAGCAGCCCTTCCTAGAGATGGTGAAGGAATTTCAGAATACGTTTTGCGCCCTGTGCCTTAACAATGTTCCTAAGGTGGTCCAGAAGGATCTATAGGCTTTTTGTGGCACTCCTACATGGGATGCCCTCACTGATGTGGCATTAAGGAGCAGTGTAGCAAGATAGTGATGACATGTCTCTTCTGAACATGGAGCAAATATCTGGATCAGTGTCTTTTCTCTGGCATCACATTGTCTGTTCTCAGATCATATTGTGGCCTGGGGGTGGGGCAGGGGGTGCACCACCATAGAGGCCTGAGGATGAGACAGTGAGATTATATCTCACTGGAATTGTACTGAAGATCATGGGTTATCTCACACACTGACCCTTCAAACAAGATCAAAACTACTTAGTGAACTGCAAGAAAACTCAGGCTCGTTGAAGAGATTTGTGTGGTAGAGAGTGAGCACATCAGTGATGAGAGATTGCTCTGGGCTTCATGGCTTCCACTGCTGATATCTGAAAGTAGGTGAGGTGATCCACCACCAAGAAAGATGTCAACCTGCTGGAGCGAGTACACAGGAGGCCATGGAGAAGCTCCAGGGGCTGGAGACAGGCTGAGAGAGGTGGGGCTGTTTAGCCTGGCAAAGAGAAGGCTCCAGGGAGACCTTAGAGCCCCTGCCAGTGTCTAAAGGGACTCCAAGAGACCTGGAGAGGGACTTCGGACAAGGGCCTGGAGTGACAGGACAAGGGGGAATGGCTTCCTACTAACAGAGGGCAGAGTTATATGGGATATTGGGAAGAAATTCATCCTTTTGAGGATGGTAAGGCCCTGGCACAGGCTGCCCAGAGAAGCTGTGACTGCCCCAATCCTGGAAGTGTTCCAGGTTGGATTGGATGGATCTTGGAGCAACCTGGTCTAGTGAAACATGTCCCTGCCCATGGCAATGGGGGTTGAAATAAGATGAGTTTTAAGGTCCCTATCTAACCCAAAGCATTCGAGGTTTTTATGATGCCCATCCTTAGTGCCTGTTCTAAGCCATCAGTTATCTAATGTGATCATGGCTGTTCAACTCGATCCATTGTGCATTGTAGCATGCTCCTGATGACTGAAAAAAGGAAGGGCCGTAATTGGAAATTGCTGTTTGTGGAATAAGAGCCAGAACCTCTCAACCTAAATATTATAGAACAAATGACATTGCTGAAATATGGATGTAAATGAAATATAGATATAAATGGAGTACAGATGTAAATGAGCTCTATATGCTTACAGGGATGGCTTGAAAGGAGAGTGGAGCCAAGTGGGGGTCAGTCTCTTCTCCCAGGTAACAAGTGACAGGACAGGAAGAAACAGCCTCAAGTTGCACCAAGGGAAGTTTAGGTTCGATATTGGGAAAATTTCTTCCCCAAAAGGATTGTCCAGCTCTGGTACAGTCTGCCCAGGGCAGTGGTGGAGTTCCCATTCCTGGAGGGATTAAAAACATTTGGATGTTTGACATAGGGATGTAGTTTATGGGGGAAAGATGCCTAAGAGTTTTGGCTTTTTATATTTTCCATATATTTGTAGCTTTGTAGATCGTTAAACATAGCTGTAGTTTCTAGTACTTTTCCTATCTTTCCTCCCTACGTTTAGAAACAATAAGCTAACCTTATAAACACATTCCTAGGTACTGTTTAGTCTTATTCCAAGAAGAGAACCAACTACAAGGACATTCTGTTTTCCAACCAGAATCTGCACCAGACATAACAAAAGAAACTTTTGGACTGCTTCCAGTGGAGCAAGACCCCAAAAATCATTATCTAACCAACTAATCTTTTAATTGGACAGTATATAATAAGTATACCAATCAACTAACCTTATAAAAATTGTAGAATTACTGTACCACATGCAGTTTTCACCACATTGTGTACCTTTCAAGTAAAGATTTGCTTTTATATTCACTCTAACATTGTTGGGAAGATCTGTTCTATTTTCCAGGCATCAGTGGGCTTGACAGTGCTGGGGGAACAGTTGGACTCGATGGTCTTAGATGGCTTTTCCAACCTAAACAATTCCATGATTCTATTTCCTGCCCCCAGTCCTGGTGCTGTGCTCACTAGAGGTGACTCTGTACATGGTGAAGAGCACACCAGTGCTGGTAAGGAGCCGGCCTCTGTTATACCATGCTCAAATAATAAAATAACCACCTTTGATTCTGCTAATGCATTTATAGGGTAAATGGAAGAGGAGCTTAAGTTAAATTCCAGATGTGACTTGACAAGCCACAGCCTGCAGGTAGATGTCATGCTGTGGCGCACATCACTGTCAGCCTGTGAGCCATGTCACTGGTGATGAATGCTAACAAATGAGTTACTGTCTAGTTGTCAAGGGAAGACTGCACACTTGAAAAAAAATTAAGAATTAACTGGCTTCAAGCTGCTTTCAGAAGGAGTGAGAAATCTAATTCTGGCCTGATGATTGTTTAGATTCAGAAGCAGAGAGCGAGGACTTCCACACCAAAACCGCCTGGGCAGTGTGTCCCATGTTTTTTTCCTGCTGCAGCATGTTCATAATGTGCAACATTTGCTGGCAGCCCAAAATCCAGCATGTCCTGGACTGATGCCCAGCTCCATGGGCAGCAGGGCAAGGGAGAAGCTTCTGACCCCTGCTCCATTCTAATGAGACCCGACCTGCAGAGCTGCATCTGGCTCTGGGGTCCAACATCAGAAGCATGGGAAGCTGATGGAGGGAGTCCAGTGGATGCCAAGGAGATGCTCCAAGGTGCTCTGGAGAGTGGGAGAGCTGGAGGTGTTCAGCCTGGAGAAGGGAGAGCTTCAGGGACACCTTAGGGCCCCTTCCAGTGTCTAAAAGGGCTGTAAAGTTCAAGTCATAGAATCACAGAATCACAGGATTGTTTGGGCTGAATGGGTCTTAAAGACTGTCATTCCATCCACTGCCATGGGCAGGGATACCTGCTGCTATATCAAGTTGCTCCAAGCCCCAGTCTGGCCTGGAACATTCCCACAGTGTCCCAGTCTCTACAGTGTCTCCCCTTCCTCCAGTGCCTCCCCCTCCTCCAGTGCCTCCCCCATCTCATTCATTTTAGCATATGCTGGTGGAGCTCTATTTGTTGAAATGTTCAGTTTTAGTTGTGGGTTAAGTTCCCTGGAATGTTAAAGTTCCCAGGAATATTTGAGGAGGGCTTTCTGAGCACTTCTCAGTCTCTGAAGGGCTTCAATTCCTCATCTACTACTTCTGCCTTACTTTCCTTCTGTTTTGTAACAGTGTGGTAAAGGCTCTGCTCACAGCTAATGCAGATCCAAACCTTGGGGATGATTTCAGCAGTGTGTATGAGGTTGCCAAAGAAAAAGGCCTCCATTCCTTGGAAGGTAAGATGGTTTGTGTGTAGCTACCTACATTTGCTTTTCAGGTCCCAAACTTTTATTTCCTGATCTGACCTTATGGGGTTTTTTTAGAGCTCGTTTCACCTTCTTCTATTTAAATGCAAAGTAATTGATGGTACTTGGGTGAATGTGTGTCTGAAGAGGAAAGAAACCTTATGTGGATATTATATAGAAGCAATCCTTCAATTTACCAGAGGTAAAGTGGTTTTATATAGCCAGAACATAATACAAAGTCATAGATAGGAACATCATTCCATTGACCCACATGCAGCTACATCCTGGGGGAGGAGAAGGGTTCAATGCAGTATATGCCACCAGCAGCCTTAATCCAGATCTTATCAGGAGCTGTGAAATGCAGAAGGACTTGGCCAATTGAAATAAAGCTGAATTATATAAGTGGTTGCAGTGACTACTGTTGGATTTGGACAGGCATCAGTACCAGCTCTCAGTCCTAGAAGCCTTTCCATGAAAACAAGGTCATTTTCTGCAGAGTCACGTCATCTCATTATGAATATTCTTGGCAGATCTCAGTTTCCGCTCTCACCCCTTCATTATCCTCATCATTGGGATGTTGATGCAGACTCTGAATCATAGAATCATGGGATGGTTTGGGTGGACCTTTAAAGCCCATCCAGTCCAACCCCCAGCCATGGCACAGATACCTTCCACTAGGCCAGGTTTCTCAAACACCTGCTTTGTTTATTCAGACCTATTTAAATTTCCCAGACTGTTTCCAGTTTTTATGATAATAAATGGTGGTAACATTTTCTTGGGTTTGTGATTATTGGGGTATGTTTGGATTTTTGGTGCCCAGCTGTGCTTTGGAGCAGCCAGCTGCATGTTCAGAGATTCTTCTGTTCCCCACACTGGCAGGAATGATAGTAGGACTCAACCCCCCTAAAATGTCCCTGTCTTTCCTTCCGCATTCCAGAAGCCTTTTCTCTATTCAAGCATTGTGCTGGCCTGCCAATCTCACCTCTGAGCTGGCAGACCACGGCATGTTTCCCCGACATCCCCCTTGCCCTGCCAGAGCCCAGCCAGCCGCTGGGACTTGCATTCCCAGGTACGGCTGCATCCACAGTGGCTGCATTTTTGTCCTCTGCCCTGCTTGGAAGTTAAACTTTGTCCCAGCTGCTCTGAGTGGAAAATGGGAGGAAGCCACACAGTTTGACCAGAGCCTCAGTCTGCACAGCATGGTTTGCATAGCATTAGTTGTAGAGTCATAGAGTAGAATCATGGAATCATTTCGGTTGGAAAAGCCCTTCCAGACCACAGAGTCCAACCATTCTCCCAGCACTGCTGAGGCCACCACTAAACCATGTCTCCAAGTGCCACATCCATATAACTTTTAAATCCCTCCAGGGATGGCCAGATGGTACCAGGGCTTAACAACCCTTTCCATGAAGAAATTTTTCCCAATATCCACCCTGAACCTCCTCTGGCACAGCTTGAGGACATTTCCTCTTGCCCTGTCCCTTGTTTCCTGGGAGAAGAGCCTGACCCCCACCTGGCTCGACTCTCCTGTCAGGAAGTTGAGGAGAGTGAGAAAGTCCCCCCTGAGCCTCCTTTTTTCCAGGCTGAGCCCCCCCAGCTCCCTCAGCCACTCCCCGCCAGACTCCTGCTCCACAACATTCCACAGTTCTATTGCCCTTCTCTGGACATGCCCCAGCGCTTCAATGTCCTTCTTAGTGTGAGGGACTCAAAGCTGAGCCCAGGGGTGGCCTTGGCAGCGCCCAGCACAGGTCACTTCCCTCGTCCTGCAGCCACACCATGGATGCCGTTGAGACATGGTGACATTATCCACGGGCCTGTCCTGATTTTGACTCAGTGCTAAGAGGCAAAAGCTCTGTGAAAGCCTCATGGAGGTGTAATATTTGAACCTTTCATAAAGCACAGCTTGAGTTAAGAAGATGGAACAGTGAGGCGACAGCTTTGGCAGGGCGTTACTCTGTATTTTTAAAAGCTCCCTGCTCTCATCCCTCACTCTGACCCACCCGTGCAGCAGACCTACTTGATGGGAGAGGGAGCATACATAGATCACATCCCTATAGCAGGGAATGTAAAATGTATGAAACTGCATTAAAAAATGAGCAATAGAATGCCAATACATAATGCATGTACATAGACTTTATTTAAGATAAAGTATATCAACCAAGAAAGTTAATTGTTTTTGTCTGCATTCATCCCTCTCTAATGTTATATATTTTGGGGTGAAGAAAAGATAAGGCCACTCCATGAGAAGTTGCATTAATTCTTTGGTTGACATGTTTTATTAAAAAGAATAAATTCAGTTGTGTTTTTAAAAAGAGAGAGAGAAACTGCCTTTGTTTTTTGCTCTTTTTTTTAGACATTTACATATTTCGTGTATAAATATTTTTTCATAAAAACATCCAAATCGAGAGGGTGTGCTCCACAACCACTGCACAAAATATATTACAGACATTTATATGGATGGCAGGAAGGGAGACAGAGGGCTGAAAATTTCCAGGCACCCAGTGATGGATGGTGGACGAGGCTTCCCCTGACGCTTTATTGAGTTTCCGATGATTATCTCTCTCAGAGACATTTTTTACAGATGACGGCCGAGCTGTCACAACGGACCATGGGGGAAAAAAACCAACAATAATAACACTTTAATCTCTTTACTGCGCTGCTCCCTAGTATCTCAGATTCATCTTCCCTGACGCACGCAGTTCATTATCCTGCTCCTCCCTGGGTAGGAAATGACGACAAATAAATAAATATACATACTCACCCTGTGTGCTTGGAGAAAGGACCCAGGGAAGGAAAGGAGCCAGGGCATTAATTGATCTGCCTGGAGGGACTGTGGTTCATTAGTGGAGATGCTGGACTCGGACAGCATCAGGTATTCATCACAGCATTTCTCTCTTCTGAACTTTTCAAATCTCCTGGAAATCTTTTGATGGCTCTTAGGAGGGATCATGAAGAAGTCCCTACGGCCCACCTGCTTTCCAGCTCTGCTTGCTTTGCCATAGCACAGTATAAGGTGCTCAGAGCACTTGGAATCTCTCCCTGTCCCTGAATCTTGGTCTGCTGAGTTTTGGGTACAGACTCTTTCACCAAGGAGCTGGACACATCTCCAGGAGCAGAATTTGGCCCACCAGGTGGGTGATGTTCATTTGAATGGAGACAACACATGCCAGGCCACCATCACTCATGCTCCATGGTGGGACAGGGTATTTATGAGGCTTCCTCTGGATAACCTGTGCCATTGCCTCACCACCCTCACAGGGAAGAATTTCTTCCCAATATTCAATCTTACCCTGCCCACTGTCAGTTTGAAGCCATTCGTACATGTCCTGTCACTATTGGCTCCTGTAAAAAGTCACTCTCTCTTATTTTTTTTGCCAATGACTAAAGCAGAGAGCTTAAAATCCAGGTTTTCTAAAGCCTGATGCTTAGATCAGCTACAGGAGAGCAAGGGTGCTGCAGACACTTCTTGTAGAGCCATGCCCAGGAATTTGCTTGAAGGTCAAGTCATAGTGGGGCAGCTTTCTTTCCTGTCACAGCTTCCCTTCTGTTTGCTAAAGTCATTATTTAGATTAGATATTGGGAAGAAATTCTGCCCTGTGAGGGTGGCAAGGCCCTGGTACAGGTTGCCCAGAGAAGCTGTGGCTGCCCCATCCCTGAAAGTGTTCAAGGCCAGGCTGGACAGAGCTTGGAGTAGCCTGGTGTCATGGAAGGTGTCCCTGCCCATGCCAGGGGGGTAGAACCAGATGAGCTTTAAGGTCCCTTCCAAGTCAAGCCATCCTGTTATCCTACAATAAATGGTTGAGAAAAGGCTGAGGTCTTCACTCAGGTGTTCTCCACCCACCTTCTCCTCTGCCTGGGCGCTGTGTAGGCAGTCACTGGGATACATGGAAACCATGTTGTCTTTATCTCTGCTGCTGCTCAGTGCACTAGGGACAATGGCCACCAGAAATCCCCACTGGGGTTCTGGTGGTCCTGGAAAAGGCCACAAAGCCCCTGAGAAGCTTTCTGCCTGGTGAGGGGTGGTGGGTCCATGCTGCTGCTGCTGCACATCCAGATGAGTAGTTCTGTAGTTATCTCAGTGAGCTGAGCTTTCACTCTTTGTCCCCTGCAGTCCTTGTCACCCGGGAGGATGACTTCAACAACCGTCTCAACATCCGAGCCAACTTCAAGGGCTGCACAGCTCTACACTATGCAGTTCTGGCTGATGACTACCTGACAGTCAAACTGCTGCTGGATGCAGGTGAGTTTTGTAGTTACACCCAGCCCATGGGCCAGGAGCACTTCTGAGTCAGCCCATCCCACAGAACTGTCAGGTTCAGACACAGGCCACATGCTGTCACTGTCACAATTTGGTGTGATTTTCTGTTTGCTTTCATCTATTTAATTTTTAGTTTCTGTGTTCCCATTTGTTTCCAGTGTTTCTTTTTCATGTGGTTTTGGTGGCTCTTTTCACTTTAGTCATTGAGTTTTCCCTTTCCTCCTGCAGTTCAGCAGACAGAGAATCATAGAATCCTGGAATGGTTTGGGTTGGAAGGAACCTCAAAGATCATCCAATTCTAACCCTCTGCCATGGGCAGGGACATGTTTCACTAGACCAGGTTGCTCCAAGATCCATCCAATCCAACCTGGAACACTTCCAGGATTGGGGCAGTCACAGCTTCTCTGGGCAGCCTGTGCCAGGGCCTTACCATCCTCAAAAGGATGAATTTCTTCCCAATATCCCATATAACCTTGCCCTCTGATAGTGGGAAGCCATTCCCCCTTGTCCTGTCACTCCAGGCCTTTTATCCAAAGTCCCTCTCCAGGTCTCTTGGAGTCCCTTTAGACACTGGCAGGGGCTCTAAGGTCTCCCTGGAGCCTTCTTCTCCAAGCTGAACACCCCCCACTCTCTCAGCCTGCCTCCAGAGCAGAGGGACTTAAGCCATTGGAGAGCTTCTGTGACCTCCTCTGTCCTTGCTCCAGCAGCTCCACACCCTTCTGATGGTGGGAGCCCCATAGCTGGACTGTGTGCTCCATATGCCCCCACTGGTCTCTGCTTAGTATTTTGACCCTTTCCCTCCTGCAGTATTTACTCAGGTCATCTGTTATATCCCTCATTTCCCTTTGTGGAATGAAAGAGTCCCTGCTATACCAGGAACAGATCTGCTCTGTAGACAAGGCACAGGATAGGTGCTGGTACCCAGATGAAATGGTGGGTGCTCAAGTACTGTTGGCACTGGCACAGTGCAGCTCTTGTGAGAATTGGTAGGAATTAGCTTATGCAGTTAGTGGTCCTCCTGGTTAAATCACAGGGCCCTTCTCCTCATGGAGCCTGCTTCACTGTCATCTCTTGTATACTCACCTGGGCAGCCTGTCCAGTGTTCAACTGTCTTCATGGCGAAAAAGTTTATCAGCATTAGTGGAGTAGAATGAGAAGATGCATTTAGCCAACAGAACAGGAATGTGCTGCCATGACAACAGTTTTTATTTGTACCCTCCTGCTGTTCCTTCTGGGATGATATTTGTGACTGTTGTGCTGTTCTCCAGAGCTGGCATCTGCTTAGTGTGTATCTGCACCTGCACAGTGGTTTTACCTTGTTCCTCAGACCACCAAGCTGGTCCATAGTTCTGCTTTCCTCCAGATGTGACGTCCTTTGTCCCCAGCATTCCTTCTCCTCCACCAATTGCAACAGCTCTCCTCCTGCAATGTCCCCAGGGTCACCTGGAGGTGAGCCAGCCACATCAGTGCTGTGCCTGCCTCAGGTGTACGCTGCCAGCAGCCTCTGCCAGGTGGAACATCAAGTGGCCACCTGTCCCAGCCTGGCCCTACCAGAGACAGGCTCACTAGGGCCTGGCTGGCCAGATGCTGAGTTTTGCAAAGATTGGAGGAATGTTGTAATCTTCGTGGTGTAGGCATCTCAGAAGTTAGTTCTAGGGAAGTAGACTAGTATGTAATGGCATGACATGCTCTCACAAGGCTCATTCCTTAGGAAAACAGCTAAAAAGATAATGGAAAGTAGCATCTGTGATGGCTAAACATCCCCAGATGGGATGAGGAAAAATAATTGTGGCAACATGGAACCTTGATACTCATCTGTACTATGCGCTTATTATCTTTCACAAATAGAAATATAAGAGTGACAGGGTGAGGTTCTGTAGCACTGAACTCCAGGTCAAGGTTTCTCTGGGAGCTTTACAGATACCAGAACCCCAGCTCCTGGCCATATATCAACCCAAAAACAAAGGAGACAATGAAAGAAAATGTATTGCAAAGGCAGGGTTCCTTGCAGGGAAGAGACCTGAAAAAGCAGGCAGCTGCTCAGGAAGCTGTGGGACTGTGTGGACATGGTGGCTGGGAAGTCTTCACACAAAAATACTGGCCCAAGTGGCATCCATCGCATTTTTCTGACATAGAAGCCCACTCCATGTTTGCAGCACATGTGGGTATTGCGTGAACACAGAACCTGGCATGGTCCCAGAGCATATGACTTACTGCATGTCTGTTGCATGGGCCAATAGCACGTGCTAAGCAGTCACTTGATCAGAAGGAACTGCTCCAACAAGACCTCTGGGATCCCACAGTTGTGGACAGGGATGCCCACAGCTGGAGTGAAACAGAGTGGTGTGGAGTGGGCTTTACCTGCTTGAGTAACGGGTTGTGAATGCACTGACCTGGAAGGGCTTTGCGGGAGAGTGCAAGGGGCTGTGGGGTGTTACAGAGAGTGGCAATGGGGTTGAAGTGCTAGAAAAGTCCTTTTCACAGCTGTATTGGGAACAGATCCCTGCAGAGAGAGTCTGTACTTCTTGAGGCTGCAGAGTGTTTCACATATGTCATGGTGTGAATCATAGAATCACGGAATTGTTTGGGCTGACCACTCCCAGGTCTCCCAGCCTGTCTCCGAAGCAGAGGGGCTTCAGGCCTTGAAGCACCTCTGTGGCCTCCTCTGGACTCACTCCAGCAGTTCTAGGTCCTTCTGATGTTGGACCCCAGAGCTGGAGGCAGCACTGCAGGTGGGGTCTCACCTGAGTGGGGCAGAAGGGCAGAATCACCTGGAATTTTCTAGAAAGATACCTGCTTCTCACTTCTGCCTTGGAAAGCCTCCTTGTGTGACACATATCAGTTCATTGAAAATACCAAGGCAGCTGCTTGGTTACCCTAAGTAGAGGTAAAAGACGGGTGCAAATAAGTGAAGTTGGCACTAAAGAATTTTTCCATCCTGAATAAATCATTGTAAGAAGTAAGTCCACCTTATTTCTCCAGTTGTACCCTGCTTAGCTCTCCAAGTACTGTTCCAATCCAGGCTTCACTTCACAGAGGCAACTGTTCTTTTTGTTCCAGAGATGTTTCCGTGTCTGTCCTGGAGCCACTGCCATCCATGTGAATGGCCCTTTCTCTGCCTGGTGCCCACAGAGGGTTCTTTGTTTGCAGCAAAGTGTCTCAGCTTGAAAGAACTCACTTGGATCTCAGAAAAAAAAAGTATTTAACAATCTGTGGGACTGTGTTTGTTTGGGTACAAATGGAAGGATTGTGTGAAATCAAAGTGAAAATTCAGAACTTAGCCAGAATATGTTACAGTCAGTCATCACTGTTCCGTTCTTAGTCCAGCCCCACAGAAATCCGTATGGATCCTGCTCAAGAGCCTACACTAAGAGTTCATTTCCAAGTGGAAATCCTTGTCTTGCAGAGCATGTCCCACTGCTCATATCCTGAAACAGCAACCCACCAGTGGGAATCTCCATTTGGCGATGATGTGAAAGATCCCATTGGAGCCCTGGCAGAATCCCAAGGCTGAGTTCACAGTGTTCCTCAGATTAATCCCTGTTCACTGTCCACAATACCCACTTACCCTTTGCAGTCATGGTTAGGATGCAGATTTATGAGGATTATTTGCTAAATGTAATAAGCTTCACCTTTCTGTCCTGTGGACTCTGAGGTGCTGGGGTGACAGCAGACCCTTCCCTGCCCTTTCAGCAAGTTTTGGGTGCTGGAGTTGGATTTTCTGATGGGCACATGATAAGAGGATTTCAGGGCATTCACTGTGGGCATTCCCCTCCTCCTCGTTCCATACGGTAACAAAGCAGGGGATCCCTGTATCCTCGTCAGTGTAATCTGGGATGAATACATGGCCAAGGGTCTTAGCGTGGAGATCGAACACTGTTCAGCCCTTTGTGAGGGTAATGTCCCTGTGCTGCCATTGACATCACACACAGGATGGCTCCTGGTTGCTGACATGGAACAGGCTCCCCTTGATCTCTCCCTACACCTGCCTTTTACTAACTCTCCATTTACTCTCCCTCTAACTTCCCTTGCTGGTGCCCTGCCCTCGGGCCAAAGCCATTAACCGCCCAGCCCCTCTCTGCTCCAACCACTTCCCTACCCCGCTGTTGTTTTTTAAGGGAAGCCCCCTGCATTTGTCCCTCACCCCATGTCCCTAGCCTTTTGTGGCCCATTCAGTGACTCGCTTGACCCCTCCAGGACCTTATAGCCCTGTGGTCAGCATGTGTGTGCCCAATAGACCGCGAGACGAAGTGGCAGATCTGTTGTCCTTTCGGGCGGTTGTTGGTGACATTTCACAGTCCCCTGACCTGAGGCGACACCATAAATATCGGTGTTTGGGGAAGGGGTGGGTGAGCACTTGCATCCACAGAGTGCACCAGTTGCTACTGCAGGCACAATTGATTCCGGGGACTTTGTGTTTGACTCGGAGGAAGGCAGGCAGGGTCACCAGCTCGCTAGAGACAGAAGTCTCCTTGTTTTAGAGGGAGCTTTTATTATGTCAATATTTAAGTGAAATAGCCAGCATTAAAAGGTGCAGCTTTCTGGCAATGGCATAACCCTGCCATGGAGCACAGCCAACATCAACCACCTTTCTACAAATAGTTCTTTTCCAGAAGCTGTCGCTGAAATGCAGGGAGCCAGAGGAGATCAGGCAGGCACTGATTCATATGTCCAGAGCAAGTCATGGAGATTGTTTGAGGGCTGGAGCCCCTCTGCTCTGGAGACAGGCTGAGAGAGCTGGGAGTGTTCACCTTGGAGAAGGGAAGGCTCCAGGTAGACCTTAGAGCACCTTCTAGTGCCTAAAGGGGCTCCAAGAGAGCTGGAGAGGGGCCCTGGATAAGTGCACCGAGTCACAGAACAAGGGAGGGATGGCTCCCCACTGACAGAGGGAAAGGTTAGATTGGATATTGGGAAGAAATTCTTCCCTGTGAGGGTGGTGAGGCCCTGGCACAGGTTGCCCAGAGCAGCTGTGGCTGCCCCATCCCTGGAAGTGATCTAGGCCAGGTTGGATAGGAGCAACTAGGTCTTGTGGAATGTGTCCCTGCCGATGGCAGGGAGTGGAATGAGGTGGGCTTTAGGGTCTGTTCAGCCCAAACAATCTTGTGATTCTGTGATTCAGAGCTAGGGACAGTGCTGCTGCTGCTCAGAGATTTGCCCTGCAGGTAAATAACCCTTCTCCCAGCATGAGAAACTGTTCCCCTTTCACAGCCTTGTGCTGGGAAGAGTTGCCATAGCTGTGGTAACCTTTCAGTAAATTAAAGTTGCACTAGACAGAGCACAGAAGAAGATATTTCAGGAACTGTCTTAGGTTGGAGCTTACAAAATGTGAAATCAGAATATTGTGAGCACTTCCTTCTGTATACACCTGAGAAAATAGGCACAGGAAGAAGTGTAGAAGCGACATTTCCCTGGTGCGTTTCCCTGGCTCAGCTGCCATTTTTCTTGGATCTCAAAACTCATTTCCAAGTGCTTTTTCAGGGTGTGTTTGGTGTGTGTTTGTGTGTCCGTGTAGCAAGGGGTTGTCTGAACTGTCATCTGCTGATGTGTGGAAGTCTGTTTTCACACAGTTTGGTGGCAATGCACTACTCTGCTGCTGCACGTTGGTCGGTAGGGGCTTGTATTTCCTATCCTTGCCTAAAAGTAGAGCAGTTCCTTCCTTCAGAGACTGACCCGTGCCAGTTGGTGGGACCTCCCCTCTCTCTATTCCCACTGCAGAAACCAACACATTGCCTCCTGCTAAACCTGAGCGTGTGTCCCATTCTCCCCAGTGCTCTCCTCATCCCTGACTGCTTTGCTTTGTATTTCCCATCTTCAGAAATCATCCCCTCTGCTCCCAGTTCCTCCTAGAGCTAGCACACAGGCTGACCAGCCTGTTACTGCATTGGAAATGCCTCCTGCAGTACATCCTTAGTGGAATCACAGGATCACAAAATGGTTTGGGTTGTAAGGGACCTTAAAGCTCTTCTCATTCCACCCCACTGCCATGGGCATGGACACCTTCCACTAATCCAGGTTGCTCCAACCCCACCCAACCTGGCCTTGAACATTTCCAGGGATGGGGCAGCCTCTCTGGGCAACCTGTGCCAGGGCTTCACTGACCTCACAGGGAAGAATTTCTTCCTAACACCCAATCTAACCCTGCTCTCTGTCAATGGGAAGCCATCCCCCCTTACCCTGTCACTCCTTGCCCTTGTCCAAAGGTCCTCTTCAGCAATCTTGGAATCACTCATCTCTAATTAGATGTGAAAGAGAGAGAGGAATAAACGAACATACATTTGTGAAAACATTTTAGCTGAAGCTGCAATAACCTGGTCTGCTGAACTCGATTTGCTGGTAAATTTAGCCCAGTGCATTTGTTCGTAATGTTGCACACTCCTCTCCTCAGCCCAATGTAATTGCAGATCTTGTGAGTAGGGTGAGCGATGGGTAAAAAGATTACGGAGCCAGCATTGCGAGGGATGGGCCTTGGACATCAGAAAGCAAAAGTGCTTATGGTATTCTCTGGAAAAATCAGGTTCTAATTAATTGGGTTTTTCTAACCAAATTAATTTCTAATTAACTACTGCATAATATGTCTTGGAATGTTTTCTGTTGCATCCCAGATGAAAAGGGTCCATTCTTCCAGAGGAAGAGTAAAGGAGATCCCTAGAGAGTAGTGGGCTTTCAGGTCCCCAGCAGTCAGTTCCTGGTGACAGAGGAGACACCTTTGGTTTTAACACCTCCTAAGAAAGTGACATTGAGGTTTTGCTGCAGTCAGCAGTTACCAGAGTAAACAAGCACTCAGGGCAGAACTCCTCCCTCTCTTCTACTCCCTGAAAGGAGGGTGGAGCCAGGTGGGGGTCGGGCTCTTCTCCCAGGTTACAAGCCGCAGGATGGGAGGAAACTGCCTCAAGTTGTGCCAGGGGAGGTTTAGGTTGGATATGGGGAAAATTTCTTCCCCAGAAGGGTTGTTCAGTCTTGGCATATGCTGCCCAGGGCAGTGTTGGAGTCCCCATCCATGGAGAGGTTTAAAAGCCTCGTGGGTATGGCACCTGGGGACATGGATTAGTGGTGGCCTTGGCAGTGCTGGGGGAGTGGTTGGACTTGATGGTCTAGTGGGGCTTTTCCAACCCAGAAAATTCCATGAAACTACTCTATAACTCTATGACAGGCTCTGTAAACCACACTGTGCAGACTGTGGCTTCTGCCACAGACCACTCTGCACAACCTGTGTGGCTTCCTCACATTTTTCCTTTAAAGTAGCTGGGACAAGGTTTAGCTTGCAAGATCAGAGCATACCAATGCAGCCACTGTGGATGCAGCTGTCCCCAGGAATGCAAGTCCAAGGGGCTGGCTGGGACCTTTTTGGTGAGTCACAGACATTGTATCTGTCCTGGGTGGTCTGTTGTGGAGGTTTGCTGCCCAGGCCAGCTGTCGTGCCAGAGTGCCTGACATCCTCTCTCCTTCTCCATGCTCATATTTACAAGGGAATGTGATAAATTCCGTATTGATTCCTTCTGTTGCACTGTAAATTTTGCAAAAGATGATTAAATAGTGCAATAGCATCTGCGAGTGCCGAGGCTCAATATGTTCTGGGCCGGCGTATTGATCCTTCGTCTGACCGCAGCCAGTTCCACTCCCCACCATGCCAGACCAGTAATTAAAATCCTATGAAACTGGGATTTAGAAACCAATCATATCCCAGCATCAAGGCATCCAGCATCCCACCGTGGTGAGAGCAATAAGAGTCCAAAGTGCCAGCACATTTCTGTCTGTTGGAACACTTCGAATAGTTTTCCCTTAGGGCGGGGGAGTAAATAGAGCCCTCCTGAATTGTTTCTGGGGACAAACTTGATAGTGACATCATGTTTGGCATGGTCTTAAGAGCTCTGCACACATGGTTATATGGAGGGAGGGTGATGGATATATGGGAAGAATATGATTCTGTAGTTTCCTCTCTCTTACCTGACAAAACGAGTCAGGAGTCAGGTGGATTGTTTTCACACACAGTTATCAAGTAGGCATAGACTGACACTCAGGTTCCAATAAAGCAAGAGTGAAAGGTGCACACATTTAAGACATTCATTCATTCATTCTTTCCCTGTTTCTTCTATTGCAACTTTCCCATTTGCTGTAGAATCAGAGAATGGTTTTGGGTTGGAAGCGACCTTCAGGCTCATCTTGTTCCAAACCCATGGGCAGGGGCACTCTCACTAGATCAGGTTGCTCCAAGTCCTGTCCAGCCTGCCCTTGGTCTTTATCATTTATGGAAACTCACCCCCTCAGGCTGATTTCCCGTTTCTGATGAGGCTCAAAAGTCCTAGCTTTCATTCCTAAAACAGGGGCTTCTTTTAAATCCTTTTTTACCTGTGGGTTTTTTACATTTAATTTGCCAGAGCAAACACTTCATTGGGTTTTCTTCATCTCCCTGGGTTTGGAAGGATGATGGCGTGGTTTATTCCTAAGATCTTAACTCTTCTTATGATAAGGAGTTTAATAAGTATCATGGGTTTCTTCAGTCATTACATCCGTGTTTCTGACGGTTACCTGCTGATGGCTTGCCTCTTTGTTTCTAGCAAGATCCATGTTTTTCCCTTGTGGAACAAAGCTCCGTGGCCATGGATTCTTTGCTGGATTTTCTGGTAAAGAAGTTTGCTATGAACATGTGTCCCATTGCATTGTGGTGCTTAGGAGCTGAGGTTTGAAGAAAACCTTCTGCTTTGTCCAAGACTGAATTAAGGCTTGCACCTTGTCTTGGGAGCTTTCTGACTGCCAGAGCTCTTAGTTTCTGGTTTTCGCCAGTTTAACAATTTATCGGTGTTGTGCTCTTTACTCTTGCAGTCCCTGGGCTAGTTTTCAGTGTGTTACAGTGCCCTTCAATCTCTCAGAGGGGTGACCCTTGTGCTGTATTTTCCCTGTTCGGTCAGGGCATTTCTTTCTGTACAAATCCTGTGTCACTGGCTCATACAATTGCCTTTCTTACTTTTTTTTGTTTCCAGTCTTTATACCTGACCTCACTGCTCCACCGGTGGGGCTCAGTTCTTACCTGCAGGCCAGTTTACATGCTGCTCAGACCAGTTTCCTCCTCTGCCTCTGTTCCAGCTTGCACATCCCAGTCTTGAACATTACATATAACTGTTGCAGCTGTCCAAGTACATAAAGATTTGTGTTCAGTCTGGTTCCCAAGGTTTGGGAGCACTGGTTAAGCTGCACCTCCAAGAGGACCTCTCCTTGCTGGTTGTTAGCTGCCCTTGTCAGCATCTGACCTTCATGTCAGAGCTCTGGGTGTCTGCTTTTCCATGTAAACTACTCCAGAAACATCTGATTCTTAGTTAAGTCTAAACCTTCCTTCACAGAATCACAGAATGGTTTGGATTGGAAGGGACCTTAAGCTCATCCAGTTCCAACCCCTTGCCATGGGCAGAGATGCCTTCCACTATACCAGGTTACTCTAAGCCCCCCCCAACCTGGCTGGACAAATTCAGGTTGGAAAGGCTTCTTGTGCTTTGAGAGTGAGACCACTGGACCAAGGGAGCACAGATCCTGTTCCCCTAGAGCTCTGTGAGGGCTGCTGGCAGCCCAGGGCTGTGCATTAGGTAGCACTTGATGTGGTGGAACTGGACCTGGTGCAGGTGCAATGTGTGTGCCCAGGTGGACAATAAGACCAAGGGGATCTTGGCTTGTGTCACCAACAGTGTGGCCAGCAGGACCAGGACAGTACCAGGCACTGGTGAGGTCGCACCTCAAATCTTGGGGTCAGTTTTGTGCCCCTCACGGAAGAAAAGGAGGTTCAGGGGGGACCTTCTTACTCTCTACTGCTACTCAAAAGGAGATTGTAGCCAGATTCTCCCAGGCAACAAGTGACAGGACAAGAAGAAATGGCCTAGAGTTGCACCAGGGGAAGTTTATGTTGAGTATTAGATAAAATTCTTCCCCTGAAACTGTTGTCCAGCCCTAGCACAGGCTGCCCAGGGCAGTGGTGGAGTCCCCATCCCTGGAGGGATTTAACAGATATGTAGATGTGGCATGTGGGGACATCCTGGTCTGGGGTGATGGTCACTCATTGTGTCCACTTCCAACACCCTCAGCAGCAACCACCATGGGCTTTGGTACTTCCAGGCTCCTCTTCCTGGGGTTTAGTTCCCTTCAATAGAAAAACTAACTTATTTCCCACTCACTTCTGGGATATTGGATCCAGCAGAGTCTGGTGCAGGGAAAGGGATGCTCCCCGAGTCCCCCCAGTGTGCTGGAGCACAGGATGGGTCCAAGGCAGTGACGTAGGCACAAGGGGTACTTACAGAGCTTGCTAAAAGATCTTGAGGTACTCCTGGGGGCAGTGCCATGAGGAGCAGAGAGAAGTGCCCTCAGGTTCATTGCTGCTGCCTGTGCCCAGGCCTTGCCTGTACCTGTCTTGCCCAGGGGCCAAGTGTGCTCAGACCCTCCACTCAGGACAGACTCAGTGCTGGGGTTTTATATTGGAGAGGATGGCTTTATACTGGAGAGGATGGCTTTGTACTGGTTCAATGGCATTATACTGGGGAGAATGACATCCCTATTCATGGCAGGAGGGTTGGGAAATAAATGGTCTTTATGGTCCCTTTGGACTCAAACCAGTCAGAGATTCTGTGATTCTATGGATGGTTTTATAGCGAGGAGAATGATGTCATACTGGGAGAACAGTTTTATACTGGGGAGAGTGGCTTTATGCAATGGCTGTATTATATAGGTGGGGATTGGTATCTTCCCCCAGATAACAAGTGATAGATAGGACAAGAGGAAATGGCCTCAAGTTGTGCCAGGGGAGCTTTAGGTTAGATATGGGGAAAATTCCTTCCCTGAAAGGGTTGTCCAGCCCTGGCACAGGCTGCCCAAAGCAGTGGTGGAGTCCCCATCCCTGAAGGGGATGTCCATGTAGTTGTGGCATTTAGGGACATGGGTTAGTGGTGGCCTTGGCAGTGCTGGGGGAATGGTTGGACTCAATGGTGTCAGAGGGCCCTTCATACCTAAAATGTTCTGTGATTCTATCCTTGTTGAATGGCTTTATACTGGGAAAATGGCTTTCCCTGACTTTCCTCCTGAAGCAGTGCTGTCTTCTGTGCTGGAGACTTGCGCAAGCACTCGGTTGCCACCTCCACCATATTGCACCTTCTGGACACCAAAGAAGGAAGATAGAAGACACTGATGATTTTGGCATCTTGTCTTTCCATTACACAGGTCACCATAGGCCACTGCTGCTGCCCAGCTCATTTGCAGGCAGGACCTTTGGATTGGCACCAGGACAGGGACTGTCTCATGCCAGTCCTCTGTCCTCACATCCACTCCTGGGAATAGCTCAGGACCCAAACACTCAGCTGGAGGCTACCTGTGGATATGCCCAGGAGTAGGAGCTTTCACACCATCTGGCAGGGCTGTGAAACAAGGTCCTCAAGAGTCCTTTCCTTGTTCCAGCATTCAGGGCTTTCTCAAGATGTGATCTGTCCACTCTTCAGAGCAATGTCATTCTCTGGTTGTCCATATGAGGCTCCAACACCACTGTGTGCCCTGTTAGAAGTCCTGTCTGTTAGAAGTGTGAATCTTGTCTGTTAGATTGTGAATCTGTCTGTTAGAAGTGTGAATCTTGTCCTGTCTGTTAGAAGTGTGAATCTTGTTCTGTCTGTTAGAAGTGTGAATCTTGTTCCGGCTGCAGCAGGCTCAGATCTGCTGCTCTTCTGCGCCGATAGGATGGAGTGACAAGAGCAGGGTCTCAGGGCTGGCGCTGACACAGGGAGCATTACTGGGATATTCCTCCAGGTCTGTCTGTGCCCTTTGGCATTCTTCTTTTCCTCCTGCCGTCTCTCCGTTCTCTTGCCTTCCCCGTCCCTATCCTGACAGCAGTGAGGGACCTAAGTACCAGTATCCGCTGCTTCACCAGCTCTATTGACAGTTATCCAGAATCTGAAGGAATTCAAGACAAATTGTTAAGAGGACAGAGTTAATAAAATTTGAAAAATTGAGGCCTGTCACTCCACTAAACTTTTTTCGATCCCACTGACAGAAACATATTTCCCCAATGAGTGACCTTCTGCAGCTGCTGCAGCACCACAATGCTGGGCGGGTGCAGGGAGAGAATCCCCACGCTATTTATCAAATATTATCAGCCGGGGCCTTCTAATATGAGCACAGAGGGCGGGAGGAGGCGACGGGCTCACACAGCCTGAGGTGCTGCCCAGGTGTCCATCTCCAGCTACAGACAGCGAGTGGGAGGTGACAAATTGCCTTCTATTAAGTCGTGGAAGGTTGACATCCCCTTGGATACTGCTGCAGCCTGTGGCACAGGGTGGGAGAGGGCAGGAGAGGAGGTGGGGATGTGGAGTGGGGTCAGCCAGGGCACCGACAGACCAGTGGCCACTTCTACCTTCTATTAGCAAGCCAAGTGATACCGTTATTTATGGCAGCATAATATTTTATTGCTGCTGGTACTCGAGGTTGGAATCGACCAGTTATAGGAGTCGGGTTCTATCAATTATTGCAGCAATTAGTCAAGTCGTCAAAGCCATTAACAGGGGGATTAAGCCAATATTGGAGAGCCATTATTGATAGATCCAGGGCAAAACCAAAGAAACCCTCCATCAGAAATGAGAGCAGGCCTAGCCTCGAGGATGTCATCATTTGGAGAAGTCAGGAATATGCCCCACTGCTCACTGCACAGACCCAGGTGGGTTTTGGCGGCGGGGGGATCACCGGAGCACTGTTTCTTTAACATATATGGAGCAACCGGCCCCGGCAGTGTGTAATCTCACCTGTCTTGATCGTATGCTTTATTTGTGAAGACAAGGCTTGCCATAGAAATTAGTCCGTGTCGAATGTTTATGGAGCACATTTTTCATTCTGTAAGCAAATATAGTTCCCTGATGCCAATGCCTAGGAATGGCTAATCTCTCCGGCTCCACTCCTACAGACTCCCCTTACTTCATTCATCTATTCTGATTGCTGCTCGCCGTTACTGAGCACTCCGGGTGCTTTGCGCTGTCTCACGGCACAGGAGCAGCTTGGTCTGCCTCTGCCAAGCTACTTGTCTCACTCCCATGTTTCCAGGAGGATCACAGAATGATTCAGGCTGGATGGGACACCAGCAGAGTCATCTGGAGCAGCTCCCCTGCTCAGGCAAGAGCACATTGCACTGAATTGCAGTGGGAAGATTGGGATAGAAAGCATCCCAGACCTGGTGAACACAATTATGGGCTCTTCCTCCACCAGGCTGCTTTCCAATACTTGATAACTGGTAGGATGGTCAGCTTCAGCACTAGTTTGGGGGGTTGGGATCAATTTGAAGGTTCACTCTCATAAACTCTTGGGGTTAGAAGCTGCTGTGGGGTCATGGAGTGCACCAGTGTTAGTGACAAGTCTCTGTCTTAGACACAGCTCCTGAGATACTGAGAGTCAGACATGAATCCTGAGACCTTGTTTCCTCCTCTGGCTATTGCCCATTACCCCTGTCTCTTGATATCACCAAGTTTCCATCCATATACTTCCCATCATTGCAACTGGACCAGTTTGACATGGAATGCTCTTCTGCTTTCCAGTATATCTAGGAGGGAGAGCTCTCTCTATGTGCATGTGTTTCTGTGAGGTGCCCATCCAACTCACTCCAGCTCAGTCTTTGGGATTTGTTTTTGGGTTTTTTTTAAATTAAACTCCAAAGAAATGTGTAATTTTCCCCCAGAAGTGCTCCAGGGGCTCAGTGGGGCAGCTGGTTCACAGGCAACAGCCAGCTCCAGCTTCAGCTCCAGCTGGCACGAGCAGCGTGTCCAATTGAAGCTGTAATAGTCCCATGTGGCTCCCACAGGACTGAGAGTGGGTGCTTTTGTGAGACTGCATTTCCTTCTGGTGACCATGTGCTCTCATCCCCCCTCAGCAGCTCTTCACTGACAAGCCAGCAGTTAGCAGTGACAATCCCTTTTCTTCCTCCCTGGAGATCCACACTTATAACCGCTGGTTGTACATTCTCTCTTTCTGATCCAGACACCCTCCAGAGCAAAGGTTAGGAGGGGACACAGACAGGATGTGCTTCCTGCTCCTTCCACCCCAAGACTGAAGTCCGAGCTCCTGATCTCACTCATTTCTTGTGCCATCAGGTGCCAACCCCCTGCAGAAGAACGAAATGGGACACACACCCCTGGATTACGCCCGTGAAGGGGAGGTCATGAACCTTCTGAGAGCATCAGAGGCAAAGGTGAGCCTGAGATTCTGGCCAATTTGGGTTTCCTTTCCCACTACAAGAACAGTTTTAAAGGAGATGTTGTGTGGATGTGGCACGTGGGGACATGGGTTAGTGGTGCCCTCAGCAATGCTGGGTGAGCAGTTGGACTTGCTGATCTGAAAGCTCTTTTCCAACTTAAATCATTCTATGATTCTACTGTTTTAGGGTGCAAGCGATGGAAGACTACCTTACTACCCCTACAACTCCATCCTTTTCCAAAAGAAGTCTGTAAAAATTAACAACATGATGCATAAGGAAAAAACCCCACTTCTGTAGTATTTTAACTGTGGCTGTGCCCACCTCTTCCAAGTTACCATTCCTCACTCAGCAGTGATCTGGCCAGGACCAGTAATGCTGCTGTGTAACCCCTGGATGCAGTAAAATCCAGAGCCTGTTTTTACTGTATTTTCTGAAATTCTCTGTCAAACAAGCAGGGCTGAGAATCCAGAGTCCAGCTGTGGCCTGGGATCCAGGTGTTCATGTGCACCAGTCTAAGGCAAAAGACACCCATTTCCATGGTGAGGTCTCACCCTTCAGCCTCTGTGTCCCATTTGTTCTAAAGAAGGAAAAGAAACACATTTGTCATCATGGTTCCAATAAAAATGCTAGGAATCAGTACATTTGCAGAGCAGTGGGCTACTAGACAATGAGGGATCTGCAGCTAGATCTCAGGGATTTTAAATTCCTGGGCAGAGGCCTTGTTCAGTGAATTATTGATGGGTAGGAGAGGCCATCACAGCAGTGCCAGTGATGCCTCATCCCTGGAAGTGTTCAAGGCCAGATTGGATGGGGTTTGGAGCAACCTGGTCTAGTGGAAGGGGTCTCTGCCCATGGCAGGGGTTGGAACTGGGTGAGCTTTAAGGTCACTTCCAACCTAAACTCTTCTGTGATGCCTTGTGAGCATCACCTCTCCAAGCAGAACAGATCAGCCAGGGCAGGGAACTCCCTGCATCCCTGAGAAGGGGCATTCCCTTGTCACCAGACTGCAAAAGCAGGAGCTGAGGCACAAGGGGACCAGGTTTGTTCCTGGCTGCAAAGTTCCTCTGACATTGTGTACCGCAGTGTTTGTTCTATGGGTTTGGAATTTAACCATACATGCTATAAACCTGAGGTTAAGAACTTACCCACAAGTGGAGGATTAAGGTAATTAAAACTGTGTCAGTTACTGCACTTAGGAGGCATTACCATGAATTAAACCTGCCAGGTTCCAACTGCTGCACTGTCTGTGCTCACCTCTGAAAGTCATCACTCAAGCAGGAGTTCAAAACCATATTCCCCAGTGCTAAGCCTCTGTCCTAAGTAGGGACAGAGTGATCTTTCCTCTGGGGCTCTCCATACTCCTTTCTGGCAAAGGAAATGCTGCCATGGCTGTCCTCTGTGGTCCCCATGGCTGCTTTTGTAGCCAGCAGCACTATGTAGTCACTTCAGCAGCTCTGAGAGCAGGTTTTCATAAAATCATGAAGGAAGGAACTTTAAAGCTCATCTCATTCCACCCCACTGCCGTGGGCAGGGACATCTTCCACTAGACCTGGTTGCTCCAAAGCCTGTCCAACCTGGTCTTGGACACTTCCTGGCATGGAACAGCCACAGCTTCTATGGACAACCTGTGCCAAGGCCTCACCTCGCTGGTTGTGCCCAGATTAACCAACAGCTGGTTTGCAAATAACCAAAAGAGACATTTTTCTCATTAAATATGCTTAGACCAGCAACCTGAGGATGTTCCAGATGGAAAAAGAAGCATGTGAGTCACAGCTGGAGGCTTGTTTTCTTGGAAAGGTCTATCAATGGTGACTCACTAGGATGAAGTGGACACCAGCTCCTGGTCAGGAGGCCTCACGGGACTGCTTCCAGAAGGGAGTTAGGGAAAGGGCAATTATGTGCTCCTTCTGGCTGAAATATTTCTTTAAAATCCTTCAGCAGTCACTGATGGAGACAGGGGAGGTCACCAGATGGGTCTGACAGGGTGCAAAGAGGAGCTGAATGGCAGAGACAGACTTGCAAGAGCCAAGCTCATTCCAGGGGTGAGATCACCCCTCCAGTGACAGAGGAAAGACACCGGTTTCAAGGGCTTTTCCCTCCCTTTTAGTCATAGATACACGAGTGCTTATTTAAATGTCTTCAAACTGTTTAGCACTGGGAACCAACTCAAGAGTTCTCAACAGGCAAGCATGATCTGAGCTCAGGAAAAGCACACACAGAGTTCTGGTTTGGTTTTTTTTAAAGAATAAAGGAAATCAAAATAAATTAAAAATACATATGAAAACTCCTTGTTATTCTGTCACAAGGATATGTAAATAAAATCTATGGGATATGTCCATCCCATAATAGTTCTGTCTATTCATTCTCTAGCAGTGATTAAAATGAGCAATAAATTCTCAAAGACTCTCAGTGGAATGTGGCTGCTGGGGAGGATGAAACCCCGGGAGCACCAGTTTCCCCCCAGCTGAATATTCATCACAGGCTGGCTTGGCAGTCTGGTGGTTTATATACAAGTACAATCATCTTCCTCAGGAACAGCTCCAGAGATATATTTCCTTTCTCTCTTTCAACTATTACTTAAGCATAAAAACCAAGGCAAGTTTCAAACTGTTCAGGGCAGGTTTCCTTACTGGTGCTGGGCTCGAGAGAGCATTTACCCAGCAGATAATTCTACTCCTCCTGCTCTTAAAGAGTTCAGTTATTTTATTCTCCACTTTTCTTCCTTAAAACAACATATGCTGGCAGTCCAGAAGCCCCCTGTGTCCTGGGCTGATCCCATAGCTTGAGCAGCAGGTGTTTCTACCCCTCTGCTTCACTTAGGTGAGACCCCAGCTACAGAGTTGCCTCCAGCCCTGGGACTCCCAACATCAGAAGCATGTAGAGCTGCTGGAGCAAATCCAGAGGAGGCCACAGAGATGCTCCGAGGACTGGAGCCACTCTGCTCTGGAGACAGGTTAGGAGAGCAGGGAGTGTTTAGCCTGGAGAAGTGAAGGCTCCAGGGAGACCTTAAAGCCCTTGCCAGTGCCTAAAGGGGCTCCAAGACAGCTGGAGAGCGCCTCTGGACAGGGACTTGGGGAACAGGGCATAGGGGAATGGTTTCACTCTGCCAGAGGGCAGGGTTAGATGGGATATTGGGAAGAAATTCTTCCCTGTGAGGGTGGTGATGCTCTGACACAGATTGCACAGAGAAGCTGTGTCTGTTCCATGCCTGGAGGTGTTCAAGGCCAGGTTGGGTGGGGCTTGGAGCAACCAGGTCTAGTGGAAGGTGTCCCTGCCCCTGGCAAAGGAGTTGGAATGGGATGGTCTATAAGGTTTCTTAAGATCACCCTTATGTGACTCCATGACTGCCATGCCCACCCCAGTGACAGGCAGATAGCCGTTACCACCTGCGAAAGCACAGACTGAGTCCTTCTCTTTTTAAAAATTAAGATTTCTGATGCTTTTGGCCTCGCATCAGGAGAACCTCTTAACTCGGGTGGGCGCAGAAGTCCAGTTGCCTCCAAAATAAGAGCAGAGCACTGCTCCCTGGATTGCTCTCCAAGCAGGTAGCACCATTGTGCTCCACTTAAGGGCTGATGCCAAGCCAGACAAGTTTCATCAGGATAATGGGAGATCAGCTGCCAGAGGGTGAGGACACGATTCCCACCAGCACCATTGTACACCACAAAGCAAGGAGGTAGGAACAGCTACATGTGTATGGAGAGGGGAACAGATGAGAAAGGCATGGAAGTTTGTCTTGTGTAAAGTCCAGGATTAGTGGGGCTTTTTCTTAGTGGTTCTGTCACGGATGCATCTAAAATATGTTTTTCTTGGTGGGTTTTCTTGTCCCAGTGTCCCGTGCACAGTGTGAGCTTAGGCAGGTGCTCAGGATGCTCTAGGCCAGCAGCATGACCCAGCTAGGAGCTAACTATCTGATAGCACATCAGACCCACTGAGTAGCTGGCATGAGGGCAGGGCTCTCCAGACCAGACCCTGAGCAGAAAATGATAGTGAGACAGCATGGAAAAAGCTCTAACACTGGTCTTTTACCCATGAGAGGGACTTTCTTCCTGCCCAGGACTTGTACTGTGTCAGTTTTCCAAGGAGGAAGGGAGAGGGCATTGCAGAGGAGGGATATCCCTTTCTTCTCCCCCTGCACATTTTCCCCACTCTCTATAAACTCATGGTAATCATTAGGTGTCCTAACATCATTGATCACATCCCTGCACCTTCCAAAAGGCCAGAAAGGAGGGACAGAGAAAAGATTTGTCAGGATCCTACAGACAGACACAGATGTATGGTGAGATCGTACCGAGCACCGGGGGATCAGCAAAGGCAGAATGTCTGTCCCAGAGCTGCTCCACTGGGATCTGCAGGGAAGTTATTGCTCTGTGTAAGGATCAGGGCTGATGGCATCTCTGTTACACGTGAGACTGATAGCACTAGCCAAAATTGGATTGTTTGCTATTTATTATTTTTTTACTTCTGTCAGAATCACTGCTAGTCCAGGAGATGTCAGCAGCCTGGCAGGGGTTTATCCACTCGGGCTCCAGCAGCTGGATCCTGCTGCAGCTTTGGCACCTGTCTTCCAGCTTTGTTGAGGGTGTTTCCCCTTAGTGAGGTGGGTTCACTGACAGGGACTGTTCTGTGGGTGCAGTTACTCACTTGGCAAACCCCATCAGCTCTTTGTGTTCTGTCTTCATCTGAGTCTGTCTTTGCGGGGATGAATCCTCCCAAGGCAGTGGTGTCAATGGGGAATGGCCGAGCTCAGCTTGTGGGGGGAAGGGTGCTCAGCAGCACTTTCTAAAGATCTTAGAATCAGGTTTTGGGTTGGAAGGGACTTCACAGCTCACCTAATTTGAACCCTCTGCCATGGTCAGGGACACCTTCCACTAGACCAAGTTGATCCAAGCCCCATCCAACCTGGCCTTGGACACTGCCTGGGATGGGGCAGCCACAGCTGCTCTGGGCAACCTGTGCCAGGGCCTTACCACCCTCACAGCCAAGAATTTTTTCCCAATATCCCATCTAACCTTGCCATCTGTCAGTGGGAAGCCATTCCCCCTGGTCCTGTCCCTCCATGCCCTTGTCCAAAATCCCTCTCCAGCTCTCTTGGATGCAAGGCACGGTGATACTCTGCCATCCCTGCAGGATCTGGTTGGAGTCTTTGAACAGGAGATGGTTGGAGGGTAGGAAGATGAATCTAGGTAGAACAGTCATGGCTTTATTTCTCAAAATAAACAGCACCTAATGGTTAAGAGCTGTTGAGCAGTGCCGTTTTCCCTCCTCGTCACCAGTACAGAGGTAGCACAGGGTTTAGTTTCCTGTCAGCAGAGCAGGATCCCCATTCCCACTCACCCCAACCTCTATCCATGACAGATCCAGAAATTTCCTCTTGCTAGGGCTGGTGCATCCAGATGAAACTGCATCTGCCCTGGGGATGCTCCGGCTCCATGTCAGAGAGATCCCCATACAGGGCTCTGACATCTGCATACTGACCCAATGCTCCATAAAGCCTCTGATTCCTATATTTTCTTCCCTCCACAGTTCCAGGAGGAGCAGCGCAGGAGGGAGGTGGAGGAACGGCGGAGATTCCCACTGGAACAGCGGCTAAAAGAGCACATCATTGGTCAGGAGAGTGCCATAGCCACAGTGGGGGCAGGTAGGACCCTTCACATGCTGCTGACTCTGCCCTCCCACACCTGCTCCACAGGGAAGACAAGCTGTTCCCTCAAGCCTTAATCTGAGGCTGCCTCCGGGCAGGTCTGTAGGGTTGCTGGGGAATGCACAGTGAATGCCCCTTCCCTGGAAGTGTTTAAAGCCAGATTGGATGGGGCTTAGAGCAACATGGTCCAGGGGAACGTGTCCCTGCCCATGGCAGAGGGTTGGAATGAGATGAGCTTGAAGGTCCCTCCCAACACAAACCATTCTGTGATTCCATGAAATCAAGGCTTCAGCAATCTGGGCTGGGTTTGATTAGTCAGTCCAAAGCCTCTGGATCCTGTCAATAATTCCTGACCCATCTGTGCATCCCAGTTAATGCCTGAAAATGGGACAGCAAAATAAGAGCTGTTGAGGCCAGGGCAGAACCACAAGAAACATGCTGTCAGAAACACAAACCCATTGCCTTTAGTTAACAAAGAGGAGCCCAGTGTGGGCTGGGAGCTGAGAAGGAGCCGGGAAGAAGCTGGGAAGGAGTTTACACTCCTGCAAAGACAACAGCCACCCTGTGTGTTCAGAGAGCGGCTGTGCCTGGGGGCAGCAGCCCTGGCTAATTGGGGAGCTGTGATTAATGGGTAGTGCCTTTTCCTGACACAGGTGGTGTTTCTGCGCATTAACGTCCCTGCCTTTATGGAGGTTTTTCTTATTGAATTATAGGGAATGTGCTTGATACCCCTGCAGCCTCGGGATATTGGACCAAAAGGTAGTGGGAGACTCTCTGTCCCCTCCTCCCCCCTTCCTTTCTGCCTGGTTTTCCTTTTCGTTTTCTTTTCTTTTCGTTTTCTGTCCAGAAGGATGAATTTTGAGACGGAACTTTCTCTCTCAACTACTTCCTTGCTTTCTTTGTTATTTATTTTGTGCCCAGCTGGTTTTGCTGCTGCTTTGTGGACCCTACATCCCTCCACTCTGCCCTCGCCACTGCCATTTGCTAGTGAGCAGACCTGCCACACGCCATATCTTCAGATCCACCAAGCCTGGCTGATATGTTTAATTTATAACTTGTGCCTTAATTGAATAATTGGATTTAATCCGTCACTCGGTGCATGATCCAAACAGTCTCCAGAGGGGCTGAGCCAGGAATACAAAGGGAACGTGTGATCTGGGGTTAGAAGCACAAAGTCTGGAGCGATGGGGATAGAATGGAATCAGAGAATTATGGAATCATTTAGAAAAACCCTCTAAAATCACCAAGTCCAGCTGTTAGCCCAGCAACCCCCTGCACGGGGATGCACCAGGAATGCTGGTGGAGAGCTCACTGCAGCCGCAGCCCTGACAGCATGGCATCACTGCCACAGAGAGAAGATCCTTCCCCATTGCCTCCATAGGATATATCTAAGCTCTGCAGTACTCTTTTCTGCTGTTTGGAGCAGGACAGGACTGGGAGAAGGTGGGTGATGGCTAACTGATGGTAACTGGGCATCTCCCAGGGTACAAGGTTTCTACCAGTGCCTGACTGGGGGAATGGTGGGAGGCAGCTTGGCCACCGCTCCTCGACAGGTGTAGGTGTTCAGTTCATCTTAACAAAATCTCCATTAAAAATTCCATCTCCTGACATCAGAAACAGGCAGGTCATTGCTGCCATCTCAGGAGCTGCTGGGATTCTCTGACTGGTACATGCAAATGAGCAGCTAAAAGGCTTAGGATTGTGTTTCCAGGCACTTCTATAAATGGTTGATCTCTGGATCTGGTTAGGGCTGATTTGCCTTTTCACTGGAAGATACGGAGGCAGAAGGGATCAGCAGCATCTCCTCTCTCAGGTTATAAGCTAAAGGAGGCATTTTTCCCAAATATATATGTATATGTATCTGGTTTTTGGTCTAATACCCTGAATATTATGCCAGGTAAAGAATACCTTTTTTATGGATATGCCATGTTTGCTGGTCAGTGCTCACTTAGAGGTAGGGTGGTTCAAACATACCACTTCCCCCTTTCAGGAGGAATAAACCTTGAGGGTTGAAGCAATGTGTTCCAGCTCTTCCTGAAGTTGAATAAGAAGCAAGGAAGGAAAAGTGTTGTTTATTTTTCAGGGATTTTGAAGAAAGAGTATTGCAGAAAAATCTTAGTTTTAATGATAAAATTCCCAGTTTTGAGCCCCTGTGATGTTGAAATCAGTCAGTGTTTCAAAGCTGTAGGAAAATGGATGAGCAGGACTGTCATCCTGCTCTGGTCCAAAGGAAACTGGGGTTATTTTGGACAATATAGGATCCTTTGTGAGGGCTGCTTTATGATGTGTGTTGCTGCCTGCAGGTCAGGTGAAACTTTGCAAGGACACAGGTTTGGTCTAATTTGGGGTTCCATAATTCTGAACCACCAGCAGCAGGGCTGGAAGAGAGCTTCTTTGGGAATGCTGCAGACCCTGGAGCATCAATGCAGAACCTGGATGGAGGCAATGATCCCATGGGGGGTTTGGCCCCAGAGCCTTCACCCTGCGGTACCCCAAACCCGGATGGGCCGAGGAGCCCCGCAGAATGAATTGATTTGATAAATGGACATTTATTACACTCACAAATTGGCTGAAACCAATTTCAGTCACATCAAGTGCTGATAACTGCTGGGGTATTGATTTGTGTAAAGTAATACAGTGAATTTATCAGTTCAATAGCGGGCTGAAGGGCCTCTCGGAGACACAGGGCTGCAGTCACACCGTTACAGATGGACAAAATAAAGCGAGAGCACGGCAGCAATGCCAGGAACAGCTCTGCAGAAGAAGGCCCCAGCATCATCATCATCAGGCTCTTGTTTTGGACATTGGGGCTGAATGTCATAATGAGATTTCAGCACAGCAGTGTTACCTCCCTCCTGGAATTTATTTATTTGTTTGATTGTTTGTTTGTTTGTTTGTTTGTGCCAGGAGGAAGGAAGGGGGCAGCTCTGCCCAGAGGCAGAGCATGAATTTCAGGCTTGGGTGACAATGAAGAGCAGTCAGTGTGGCCAGCAGCTGCTTTGGGAGTGCAAACTCCAAGGAGAAGAGTGCTCCTGTGACTTTCCTAGCTGAGATTTTCATCCTTGGAACTGGCACTGATGTTCTGCTCTGGCCTGGGATGGGGCTTTTGTTCCTGTTGCTGAAGCTGAACCCTGCACTGGACAGCCTGGGAGAGCCTCATCCAGCCCCAGTGGTGGAACCTAGGGAGTGGTGTCCCTTCCCTAGGGATATCCAGATTTTTTCAGTTTTTCCAGACCTCAAGAGTGCTGTGTGCTGAAATAGCTCATCGTTTTAAGGCTGCTTGTAGAAAAGCATTTACACCTTATCACTCTGTTGATCTGACTAACCTGCTGACTAGTGATCATGGAACAGTTTGGGTTAGAAGGGACCTTAAAGCCCATCTCATTCCAACCCCCTGACATGGACAGGGACACCTTCCACTAGGCCAGGTTGCTCTAAGCCTAGTTCCAGATTGGCCTTCCAGGGATGGGTCAGGCACATGTTCTCTTGGCAACCTGTGCCAGTGCCTCACTAGCCTCATAGGGAAGAATTTCTTCCTAAATATGATGCTCAGCATCTTCTAACAGAGATCACATGCTGAATCTCAAGCTCTAACTTTATGGTGGTTTTTTAAGCGTGCTTTATATCCCTGGAGTTGCTTTGAGCATTTATCCATAAACTCTGGCATCCTGCTGCAGAGGGGAGGGGAAGAAGGCAGCAGTTAACCCCACTGTCTTTAGACCCTGAGTGTGCTTGACCCTGTTAGTGGTCACCCCATGCCCCAAAGCAGAAGTTTATTACCTTTATTACCATTATTATCTTAGCTGAGATAGCTGCGGGAATTATCAGCGGTTGTGTTACTCCCCATCAATTTTTATGAAATTTCTCCACCCCAGGTGTTTGACCTCCCGTTCACTGCTGTAAAGGGTTGAGAAGGAACATGTGCAGCACTGGGAAGGGCACGCAGAGGGATGCAGCACAGGTCCTTCTCTGCACCTCCCTGCCAGTGGCAGAGCATTTTCTCCTCTTCATCTCCTGCGGTGGCTGTTGGGTGGGTGTGCAGTGGGGTGACACGGCCAGTGAGCACCTGAAGGGCAGGACAGCATTCCCACCAGGCTTTGCCCAGGATTTTGAACAGAACCAGATTGCTGGCTGCAGCCAACTTGGTCTGTCCTGCTGATATGCCTGGGCAGGGTGAGATGGAGCCAGGCACCAGCCAGTGCTGCATCTGGCCTTGTGCCCCAGCTAATTAAGCCTTGGCAGGAGTCAGGACTCAGTAGCATGGCCAGGGGGACAGGTAATGCATCTGCCTGTGTCCAGGCACAGAATGGCAAATTCTTGCAGCACTGGGGTCCAGCTCCCACTAAATGCTCATTCCCAGCGCTCAATCCCATTTCTGAAGGGGTTGGAACTGATGGTCTTTAAGGCCTCTTCCAACCCACACCTTTCTACAATTACATGATTCTCCATGCCTTCGATTTAAGGTTAAATCGGGATTTTTTTGATGTTTGGACAGCTTCATCGTCATCCTGAGCTACCACTGCCTTTTGGGAAGCCCTCCTGGCTTTTCCTGCAGACTTTACAGGGATTAGGAACTCAGTCCCACTCTCTTCCTAAGTGGCTGCAGTGGTTAATCACCCTCGTTATTAAAACTGTTCTGCTTTATTTGTGGTTTGATCCTCTCACTCCAGCCCCTGGAGCACCTTAATTTTCTCTGTAGCTGAGCGAGTTCAGTGCCTTCTTGGGGAGATCCTTAATGACTGTGGTCAGGTCACTCCTCACACCCCTCGTCATTAACCTCAGCTCATTGATCTGTTCTTGCAGTGAGGCTTTGCTCTTGTTTTCCTAATCGTCACTGGATCTGTCGGCTCCCGTGCTACCTGGGTCTCCTGGATTACAAGCATGGACTCTGAGGAGCTCGGTTTCATGCAGGTCTTGCAGCTCCAAATTCCCATGAGACCCCTCCATGCAGCTATACACTCCAGCTGCTGGAATATCTCACTTGAGCTGCTGCTGTTTAACATCTTCCCAGCGTGTCCCTGCTGGCAGAGGCAGCATTTCTATGTCAGGCTCTAGGCTGTGACATTCCATTTCGTTTTATATGCAGAATGGAAATATTGTTTAAATATTTTTATATGCAAATCTTTTTACATGCAAAATGGCACTATTTATTTCCCATGTCAGTTTGCTCTACCCTGCAGGAAGAACTCTTGGGATGCCATGCCTGGGATGCCTTTTCTTAGGTGTCTTCTATTTACCATACTCTATCAAGAAAAGGGTTTTATGGACTGACTTTGAGATTTAATTTAAGAATTCTACAGTTTTAAAGGCCACTCTCGTGCTCTCCTGCCAGCTCTGGGAAGAAAACAAACCCACAGTTCCCCACAGAGCCAGCCAGTGCCTCGTTCAAGGAAGACACAGGACTGAGGCACAAGGACAGAGGCTGGGACCCAGGATAGTGGCCAGAAGGAGATGAGAGAGCTGTGTTTTGAGGGTGACAGTCACAAAGAGAAGTGGGTTTATTCTTTCTTGTCTTTGTTCCTGCTTTTGCTGTGGACACCACTGAAAGGCAGCAGAGGCCAAGCTTTGCTATGCCTGTGTGCGGCAGCATTCCAAGACCTTTAAGCCACAGCTCTCCTAGTGTTTTCTTTCTGCTCATCCCACCTCCAGTGCTGCTATTTTCCCCTGTTACCTTCAAATTCCTGTCAGTTACAATTTTTGGGCATCTTGCCATTTTCATGCCCTGCTTCCTATTGTGCCACATTTTGGGTGACACTGGATCTGGGAGTGCTGTGTGCTGGTCATGAGACCTTGCTGGGTCTGAGGGGTCCTGAGTCTGTACAGTGCATGTTCTCTCTTACAAAACACCTTACAAGATTCCATAGGGAAGGATTAACTCTGTGTAAGAGGTGTAATATAGACTGGATTGAAATCCTGCAGATAAAGCCGAAAGGCTGGGATGTCAGTTAATCTCTCATGTTGAACTAGAAGCTGGGCTGATCCACGGGAACCACTTCTGTACACCAGAGACCACATCCAGCCAGCAGAGGATGAGATTTGATCTTTTGGCCTCAAAAGCAGTTCCTCCTCCTTCAAATAAGCCCAGTGCAATGATGTTACTGGTTTGTTGAGCGTGCTCACAGAGACTGAGGCTGCTCTGAGGGGCTGAAGAGCACTTTGGGGAGCTGTGGGCACCCATGGGGGTAGAAGCCATCACCCACTCTGCACAGCAGATCCATGTCTGTCCTGAGAAAGGGCTGTGCTGGTCAGACTGGGAGTTAGGAAGGGAGTCAGGGCTCTTGCCTTTGTAAAATTTTCCACTGGTGTCTCACCCAGGATGCACTTGGATGCTGCTCTCCAGAGAGGCACTGAGGTAATCACCACACTTTTCCCAATCCTTGCACCAATTCAGAGCGTTTGTGACCTTCAGCCACCTCCCTCTTCCCATTCCATGCCAGAAATAACCTATAAACCTCTTCAAAACTGCTGTTTTTTCCTCACAGAAAGGTTGCACTTGGGAACTGGTGAGGCAGAGTGCCTCTCCATCCCTCTGTCCATCCATCCATCCTTGTCCCCCCCTCCGCCGTCTCCCTGGCAACGCTGAGTGCACATCCTGGAAAACTTTATCCGAAATCTGCTCTGGGCAGCTTTCCAAATCCATGCTAACCTTATTAGGTGTCTCTGGGGCCTTGGCTGGCTAATCAAATTAGAGAGCACTAATGGCAGGGAGGACTGGGAGTGGGTAGAGAGCAGTAAAACATAGTGTATACTTAGTGATAATTACACTTGCTTTGTGGCATTGATTTATATGCTTCCCCCCCTCTTTTTTGTTTTCATTGTCTTCAAATGCAGCTATTCGGAGGAAGGAAAATGGCTGGTACGATGAGGAGCACCCGCTGGTGTTTCTTTTCTTGGGATCATCTGGAATAGGTAACGTTTGGGTTGTGGTGAGGGGGACGGAGAGCCCCAAGGAGAGGGGGTGTGAGCTGTTGCAGGGCTGCAGGGTCTGAATAAAGTACCAGTTAAATACACTGTCATCTTTCAGCGGGTCACCCATCGTCCAGCAGGGTGACCACAGCTGGACACCAGCACACACAGCCACATCCAGCCTCATGTTTAGTTATCCCAAAGGATAACCCCCCTCCAAGTCTCAAAAAGGGGCAGTTTTCAGAGTAAAAGTATTACTTTAACAACTTTCTGGTGAAAACCCCTCTATTCTAGTGGGAATGGTAGGATAATAGTGGAAATTTGCTGCCTGCAGACTGAATCTCTGCTCATTTGCTCCTGTGGGCACAGATTGCTTTGGAATGACAGGATTTTATTGACACCAATAAGATTTGTCCTCCAGCCCAATCAAATGCCACATGACAGCTGATCAGTTCATGAAATGGTCCGAATGACTTTTAGTTGTAGACAAAAACCCCAACGAAACAGTTTCAAAGTAACTGATCTGTGACATTTGGAACAACCTCAGGACTTCTCCTGCCTCCACTGCCTCCCAAAGGGCTCAAGAAGGTGTTGATGCTCCAGTCCTGGAGGGCTTAAAGGGGCACAGGTGAGACCATGCTCCTGCCACAGAACAGTTCCAGGCCAAGCATTAACAACAAATAAGTTGCTATAAAGCTGTATAAAACCAGGATAAAATATTTTTGATACTTCATTGCCCTGCTACAGCAGATCTGAAGACTCAAGGATGTAGTTTGGTGGCTCTTCCGCTCCCATGGCTTTCCATGGGGGCTTTCCTTTTTCCTTTCCTTTCCTTTCCTTTCCTTTCCTTTCCTTTTCCTCTCTTTCTTTTCTATAGGAAACATAGTTTCTTGCATCCTTACACATCAGGAGCTCTGATCCAGCATCATCCAAAGTCAGCAAAGCTCAAACTAAGATCAAATGCAAAATTTTGGCAGAGATTTTATCAGATGGAGCACAGTAAACCCCGTGATTTCCCATATCTGTAGCCCTTTTTATGGTGATTTGCTGATCTGACCCACCAGATCTATTGTCCCTGCAACAGAGCTGTGGGCAGATGTACAGTACTCCAGTAAGAATGTACTTTTTTACCTAATTTCCTTTTAAAAACATGTTGGTTTTTTCTTCAGAATTATTATTTCTGTCCCTGCTCATTTATTTTTCAGTGTGCAAGTAAATCCCACAGTAAATCCNTTTCCTTTCCTTTCCTTTCCTTTCCTTTCCTTTCCTTTCCTTTCCTTTCCTTTCCTTTCCTTTCCTTTCCTTTCCTTTCCTTTCCTTTCCTTTCCTTTTCCTCTCTTTCTTTTCTATAGGAAACATAGTTTCTTGCATCCTTACACATCAGGAGCTCTGATCCAGCATCATCCAAAGTCAGCAAAGCTCAAACTAAGATCAAATGCAAAATTTTGGCAGAGATTTTATCAGATGGAGCACAGTAAACCCCGTGATTTCCCATATCTGTAGCCCTTTTTATGGTGATTTGCTGATCTGACCCACCAGATCTATTGTCCCTGCAACAGAGCTGTGGGCAGATGTACAGTACTCCAGTAAGAATGTACTTTTTTACCTAATTTCCTTTTAAAAACATGTTGGTTTTTTCTTCAGAATTATTATTTCTGTCCCTGCTCATTTATTTTTCAGTGTGCAAGTAAATCCCACAGTAAATCCCATGTGCTGGTGGGTGTGCGAGGGACAAGCGTGAACCCCAAAGCATCCATCCTCCAGAGGGGTGACAGGCTTCACCTCAGCTTTGCTGGTCACCCCAGGAGCCAAAATCAGTCCAATCCTTTCCCTGATCAACCTGACAAAGCCAGCAGTGTCATGCTGGGGGGTAGCGGCAGGGAAGAGAAGTTTTCTGGCACCCCCACTTCAATAAAACTGCCTCTTTAATAAAGTTTTTCCCCAGATGGATGGGCTGGGAGAACAGGACATGGCCTGGCATGAGCTGGTGCATGTGTTCACCCTCATCAGGGTGGATTTGTTCCATTACAGATTGTTCCTAATCCCAGAATTTTTTTACCAAGACCTTATATAAAGCAAAGAAAAAACATCCCATTTCCTTGAAATTCTTTATTTGGAGATTACAAAGTATTTCATGAGGAACTTGGAATATTGAGGGTAAATATAGCAAAAATCTGATATACCTAATATAGCAAAACTCTGATGTATCCACATCTTTTTGTGGAAAAAGAGCTTTGTTCCCATCATGTGAGAATCAATTAAAGCTGAAGGAGTCAATGCAGAGATGCTGCTATTCTAATGCATGTGTTCACCCTGCCCAGGCTGGGAACCCCAGTGCAGTGTGGTCCTGGAGATAAAACAGCAATACCCACTTCCCAAGGAAAATACATGTATTGGTTGCAGGAAGTTCCAGCCCTGGTGTTAGCAGAGCTGATGAACAGACAGAAGATGGAGAGACCTGGTTTAATGCAAGTTTTTTCTTTCCCTCTCTGAAATAGGTAAAACAGAGCTGGCCAAGCAAACAGCCAAGTACATCCATAAGGATGTCAAAAAGGTAATGGCTCATCCCAGCTTTGTGCTGGCAGTAAAGGGGTGGGGGTGGGGGTTGTCAGGGTGTTCATTATGTGGCTGTGCTGCCCTGAGAAAGGGCTTCTGTTGCACTGAGAGGGACCTCTGAAGGTCATGGAGTCACAGATGAGCCTGGGTTGGAAGGGCCTTTTAAGCTCATCCAGTTCCACCCCTCCTGTCAGATACAGGGGCACCTTCCACTAGACCAGGTTGCTCCAAGCCACGTCCAAATTGGCCTTGAACACTTCCAGGGATGGGGCAGCCACAGCTTCTCTGGGCAGTCTGTGCCAGGGCCTCACCGCCCTTGCAGTGAAGAATTTCTTCAATCTAACGCTGCCTTCTGTCAGTAGGAAGCCATTCCCCTTTGTCCTGTCACTCCATGCCCTTCTCTTGAGCCCCTTTAGGCACTGCAAGGATGTCTAAGGTCTTCTGGGAGCCATATCTTCTCCAGGTGAACAGCCCCAGCTTTCCCAGCCTGTCTCCAGAGCAGAGGGGCTCCAGCTCTCAGAGCATCTTCATGGCCTCCTCTGGACTTGCTCCAACAACTCCACATCCCTTTGATGTTGGGCCCCAGAGCTGGAGGCAACTCTATAGGTGAGGTCTCACCTGAGCAGAGCAGAGAGACAAAATCCCTACTTCACTCTGCTATGCCCACTGTGGGATCAGCCCAGGACACTGTCTATGCTCCTGTCTATGTCACCAGAATATTTGAATTGTAAAAGTTTAAATGGATGTAACATTTGTTCTCCTTGTTGAATTTTGCTCCCATTTTGACATCCTTCTTCATCCTTATGTTGTGAACATATTCTTTTGCCTCTATTACTAATATCAGTGTTAATTGTTAGAAGGATAAAATTCCAGAAATCTGTTTTCCTTGTACCCAGCTCCACCACTCGTCACATCCTGCCAGTACGGACTGTAGAGATGCAACATTGATTTCCTGCTCAGAATTTTAAGTGCTGAAGTGTTTGGTATCCAGAAGCAGTTTGAATTATTTAGTTTGTTACCCAGTGGGCAGTTTTTAGAGAAGATGAGTTTGAATAATTTTATGGAGGTGGTGGCTTTGCAGGAGGACACTCTAGTGGTGTCTGGGGTTTCTAGTCTAGTCTAGTCTAGTCTATTTTGTTCTGTCCTGTTCAGTTCCATTCCATTAATTTCTAATCTGTTCCATTCTTTCTATTCTGTTTCCTTCCAATCTATTCCAATCCATTCCATTCCATTCCATTTATTCTATTCCATTACAATTATTTCAATCCATTCAATTCCAGCTATTATACTATGTTCTATTCCATTCCAATATTCTGTTCTATTCCAGTCAAATCTGTTCCATTCCATGCCCATCTTCCATTTTTTTCTACTCCATTCCATTCTGTTCAGTCCCAATCTTCCATTCAGTTCCGTTCTGTTCTGTTCCGTTACATTATATTCTCTTCCATGTTTCACATTTAAGCCTCTGCCTACCTATAAGAGGTGCTTAGCTCTCTCCCACATGGAGCCAGGGAAAAGAAGAAAAGACAAGCAGAGCTGTGCGTAGATGAATCCCTCTTCCCCACATCCTCCAGCAGTGAATAGATACACAATGTGTGACACGTATAGAAAGAAGACCAAACTGAAACCAGTGCTATAAAAACAGCTCTTCTGGTTTCTTTTCCTCATGCCTCTATAAATGCCTTCCAGACACCATAAATCCTGGATCTCAAGCACCTTCACCCCTAATCCCACACATGGAACTGCTCCATGGCCAGACATCCAGTGGGGAAAACAGTTAAACCCTGAGTGTTGTGTTAATTTGATAGCAGCAGGAATCTGGGATTTGTTAGTAATGAACCAGCTCAGCTGTTGGTGTCCTAATGAGGGATGAGAGGGGGTAGTACCCCCCACAGGCTCTGATGAGGGGCCGCAATTCACAGGAACTGACAGATTAGGAAAGGAAAACATGGAACTGTCCCCTTTTCATCTGCAAGACAGAGTCAATTTTTTCCATCTCACTCTGCCCTGGGCAGTTTGTAGATATTTTAATAATTTTCAGGGAGATTACTGCATGGGAATATTTTGCCCAAAGAATCTGTGACTGTCACATCCCCGAAAGTGTTCAAAACCAGGTTGAATGGGGCTTGGAGCCACTTGGTCTGGTAGAAGGTGTCCCTACGCATGGCAGGCGGGTTGGAATGGGATAATCCTAAAGGTCCCTTCCAACCCAGACCATTCTCTGATTCCATTCTTTTCCCAGGTAACAAATGACAGGATTAGAGGAAACTACCTCAAGTTGCAACAAGGGAGGTTTAGGTTGGATATTAGGGACAATTTTTTCTGTTCAGCTCTGGAAAAGGCTGCCCAGGGCGTTGGTGGAGTCCCCATCCCTGAAGAGACTTAACAGATGTGTGGATGTGGCATGTGGGGACATGGGTTGGTGGTGGGCTTGGCAGTGCTGGGGGAACAGTTTGGCTCTGTTGTCTCAGAGGGCTTTTCCAACCTAAACGGTCCAGTGATTCTGTTCTCTGATTCTGGGATCCCCATGTGATGGTGTCCATGTGTGTGCCATGTACACATGTCCAGATGAGATGTATTCCCAGATATGTCTCCTCCTCCATCATGGACAGTGGTTATGTCCAGTTGAGTATGTCCAGGATGATGTTGGGAAGTTCAGGCTTGGCTTCTTCATGGTCAGCTGGATGAGAGGATCACTGCAGGTCCTTTCCAACTGAAATATTCCTCTTCCCTCTCCTTCCCTTCTTTTCCTTTCCCTTCTAGGATGTGGATTACAGCTCCATGTAATGATCACAATATTCAGTACCTGCAGTGAATCATCAGCTTTTCATATGCAAAATGGAAACTTGGGTGGAAGCTATAAAATCTTTAACACTATTCTCTGTTTCAAGTGATCACCCACAAGCCCAGTTTACCTCAGCTTTATGACTTTTGCTGGATTTTTGTGGAGGGGTGTTGCATTCTTCTTCTGATTGATTTCTAAAAAGCTGAACCACAAAAATATGTATTTTATTTAGAAAATTTCAGCCCTGTCAGTACCGCTCCAGCTCTGGCAGCGAGCAGATTGATCAAATCTCATCCTAAATCTCTTGCAGGGTTTCATCAGACTGGACATGTCGGAGTTCCAGGAGAGGCATGAGGTCAGTAAATGGGCTCTGAAGAGAGCAGCTTCAAATTTAATCCAGAAAAATGGGCATTTTGGGGTGTCAGGGTGGGAGCACAGCAGAACAACAGAAGTTGTTCCAAGTTGTGCATTAAATTGCAAGTAAATTGCCAGAAATAAACTTTATTGAGTGTCGTGGTTTAGGCATGGTTTAGTCCCCAATTTATTGCTCCCACTGAGACACTCCAAACCATGAGCCACTCACTCACTCCCCACCTCCCCTTGTCCTCCCCCCACAGCAGTAGGCTGGAGAGGAGAACTGGAGGCGCAAAAGGTAAAGACCATGGGTTGAGATAAGAACAATTTACTGGAAACAGAAATAAGAAAACAACCAAGCAACAATATTAATAACAAAAGTATGTAAAAGAGAGAGTGATTCACATGCAAAATGCTCACTGACCCAACCCAGCCACAGCCACGGTCTCCCTGCCACTCCTTCCAACTCAGAACCAGCTACTTCACGTTACTCCACATCCTTCTGCCAGTCTTATTTGACCAGAAGGAACCCATTCTCCCCAGAAGAGACTCCTTTCCCTTTGCTCCCAGCAATGACATGAGGTAAGAAGGAATATCCTCCAAGTCCAAGCCTTGCCCCTCCTGGCTACTGCAAAAATTAACCCTGTCCTGCCTGGAACCATGACACTGAGGCAAATTAGGAACAGAGACCAAGGAGCAAGGAAAGCTTTAACAGTATGTGTCCAGTGCTGTGAGTTCCCTTGGGGTGGGGTCAGCCCTTGGGGAGAGAACAGCTCAGAAGAGATGGTGGAATCCAGAGGATCATCTTGTGCATGAAAGCCTGCAGCCACATGCTGTTCATCACCTACCAATGCCCAGACAGGCACAGCTTACCCCAAGCCCTTTATCCCCAAAACATTGCTAAGTCCAGTGGGGGATCATTGCCTCAGCCTACCTTCCATGGAGAAAAGGGGGAGAATCCAGCAGAAGACAGGACAGTGGTGCCTACTCCACCCCTCCCATCACAACTCCTGCCCAATTCTGGTGCCACAGGAGGTCCAAGGTGCTGAGTTTTCTGTGATCTTTGCCAAGGTCACCCTGGGAGCTGAGGGGGTCCTAAATCCCTTTGAAGGGCTCTGTCTCCCAAAAAGCAGCAAGGTCCTAGCAATGAGAGTGGTAAAACACTGGGAAAGGTTGCCCAGGGAAGCCATGGCTGCCCCATCCTTGGAAGTGTTCAAGGCCAGATTGAATGGGGCTTGGAGCAACTTGGTGCAGTGGAAGGTGTCCCTGTGTATGGCAGTGGGCTGGCACTATATGGTCCCTTCCAACCCAAACCATTCCATGATTCTGTGATAACAGACTGTGACTTCAGATGACACTCACACATATGTACATGTAAGGTGCACCAAGCTATATGTCAAAAATTGTCATTTTGTCAAAACATTCCTGTTGTCAGAAATATTATTCTATATAACCTTCTAAATTTCTAAACATTTAAAAAAACTGTGTCAAGAAGTGATGACATAGGAAAAGTATTTTATTTGTGGCTTCTCCCCACAAAGCTTGCTTGTGGCTTTGATTGTGCACCAGAACCACCTGCCACTCATAATCCTTTGAATCCTTGCTCTTAAAAAGGCTAAAAGGGGTGAAAACAGGTCTTGGATATCTGGGACAGGTTGCTCAGACTCTGCATAGCAAAGCAGGGCTGGTGCCTTCCCACCTGCCCATGCCTGCTCCTTGGATTCTGCTGGTTTGAGCTCTGGGCAGGGAATTGCTCAATCCTTAATTTGCTTAACTATTGCTATTAAGCTGATTTTGGGATACCTGGGATGCAATAGGTGTTACAAAGAACATAGAACTTGTTTTGTCAGCAGCAAAGAGCGGTGGCAGCCTGATGAGCTACCAGAAGGGTTTCATTCCCAGTGTCCATGGATCAGCCTTCACCTTTCCTGTTCTTCCTCACAGGTGGCAAAATTCATCGGCTCGCCACCCGGCTATGTGGGCCATGAAGAGGGTGGACAGCTCACCAAAAAGCTGAGGCAGTGCCCAAATGCTGTGGTACTGTTCGACGAGGTGGATAAAGCCCACCCTGATGTGCTCACCATCATGCTGCAGCTGTTTGATGAGGTAAATCCACATTTTGGGTTAGACTTAACACAAGGGACATGCAAAAGGTGACAGTGAGGGGTGAGAGGGATGGCAGATGGAGGAGTCAGGTGGTTTGGGTTGGGAGGGACCATAAAAGCTCATCTAGTCCACGCCTCTGCCACCAGGCAGGGACACGTTCCACTAGATCAGGTTGCTCTAAGCCACGTCCAACCTGGCCTTGAACACTTCCAGGTATATGGCAGGCATGGCTTCTCTAGACAACATGTGCCAGGGCCTCCCTACCCTCACAGGGAAGAATTTCTTCCCAATATTCCATCTAACCATGCCCTCTTGCAGTGTGAAGCCATTCCTTCTTGTCCTGTCACTCCAGACCCTTGTCTGAAGTCACTCTCCAGCTCTCTGGTTGATTTTGAAGGTCCCAGTCTGTCCTCAGAGGCCATCAAACTGCAGGGCAACATGCTAGCAGGTTTTGGAGGTTTTTTTGGTTTTTCTTTTAAGGATTAATAACACCATTTTTCTTGCATAGATCACACAGTAGCAGTTCAATGTGAAATCAATTCCTGTACCAGGCACTTGACAGGGCAATAACCCAAATGTTAATCTCAAGCACCCAACAAGGATTTGTGTCGTTGTGCTGGATCTCTGCTGCTGGAGATGGATTGAGGAAAGAAACAGCCTGGGGAGATACTGCTTTTTTCCTTATTTCCCTCTCTTTTTTATATTATTTATCAAGAGCACTGGTACTTTGGAAAGGTTCCTGGACTGGTTTGGGGCGCTGAGGGTTGATGCCACTGCAGCAGTGGTGGTGCTGGGCAGCGCTGGTTTGCCAGGTGATCCCACAGGGATGAGGAGCTCTGCTACTCAGGTCACTCCATTACAACCATAACATGGTTATTTGTGGGCTCTGCCCAGCCCAAACCACAGCCACAGGCAGGGTTAGGGTCATAGTTAGGGTTAACATTAGCTTTAGTGCTGAGCTGAGCCTGGGCCTTGTGTCAGACCTGAAACCACCACAGGGAGGTAGGCAGAGGGTCAAAGGCTGTGGGAGCAGCCACACAGTCATGGAATAATTGAGGCTGGAAAAGCCCTCTGAGACCATCAAGTCTGACACTTACCCCAGCACTGCCAAGCCCACCACTAAACCTAAATGCCACATCCACACAGCTTTTAAACCTCTCCAGGGATGGGGACTCCAGCGCTGCCCTGGGTAGACTGTGCCAAGACTGGACAACACTTTCAGGGGAAAAATGTTTCCTGATACCCAACCTATACCTTCCCTGGTGCAACTTGAGGCCATTTATTCTTGTCCTGTCCTCTGTTACCTGGGAGGACACCAAGACCCCTGTCCCAGATCCAACCTCCTGTCAGGGAGCTGTAGAGAGCAAGAAGGTCTTCCCTATGCCTCCTTCTCTCCAGGCTGAACAAGGACATGGACTGGTTCAAACCTCCTCCTGGTAAGGCATCTCCCAGTGCTTCCATCATGTCTGTCCTGGATGGGGCAGGCTGGGACCATGTGCAGGAGAAGTTCCTGCCATTCGTGGAGAGACAAGGACTTCTCCAACCTCATCCTTGCTTCCTTCCACCTCAGTCCTTGGGTATCCCTTCAAAATTAAATCCACTCTGGGGAAAAACAGGACCCATCTCCTTTTTCCTGGTGTTTTGCCATGTCCTCCAGCACCTGCTGACATGGCTGGTGTCATCTTGCTGTTGTTGCAGGGCAGGCTGACAGACGGGAAGGGAAAGACCATTGACTGCAAGGATGCCATCTTCATCATGACCTCCAACGTGGCCAGTGAGGAGATTGCACAGCATGCACTGCAGCTCCGGCAAGAGGCCATGGAGATGAGCAAGAAAAGGATCGCAGAAAACTTAGGTACTGGAGTTTCAATCTTCAAATCCCTAAAGAACCTCCCTCCTTCCTAACACAACTTTGTTTGACACCAGCTCAGCCATCCCTCAGCAGGGGCACACCCAAACCCTTCATTCCCCTCTCCAGTGGTCCTAACTGGTCCATACAACTTGGGAATGCTCCTCTGCCAGGAAGTCAGGAAATCCCAGAAGGGTTTGGGTTGGAAGGGACTTTAAAGACCATCCCATTCCACCCCCCTGCCATGGGCCAGGACACCTTCCACTAGACCAGGTTGCACCAAGCCCCATCCAGCCTGGCCTGAAACACTTCCAGGGAAGTGAGTTCAGGATGAGAAAGGCTGAGAGGTTGGACAGAGCCTTAAAGATGCAGTCTCCCTCTGAAGGAAGCAATGCCAAATAATGAGGATTTCAGAGCAGGTGGATTGAAACTGGATGGTCTTTAAGGTCCCTCTCAACCCAAACTTTTCTATGATTACATGATTCTCTTTATCAACTCACCCTTCTCTTTCTTCCCTTCCAAATGCTTCCTGCAAAAGACTGTGGCTGGTTCGGGTGCTCATATGTAAGAGGAAAAGTTTTGTTTCCTCTCAGTCCTTCCCAAAAGGACTGAGTGTAATGAATTTTACTTCCCCATGGAATGGGAGCCCTGGCCTCACATATCAAGCTCCTGGAGAAAAATTTCCCAAAATGTCAATTAAGTAATAAAAAGGGAATGAGGATAGCAAGAGCATTCTCTGAGACTGAAAATGAACAATTTGATGTGCAACCTTCAGTGCCTTTGCTGGTAACTCTGAGGATGGACAGATGAATGGTGATGCTAGCACCAGGGACTGTCCCTTTTAGGCAGCGTTTGTCACACAGAGCAGAGGGAAGGCCTGTTTCCATCAGGTGCTGGTGTGCCTGTGGATAACCAGGAAGCCAGGGACAGTGACTGTATCCCTTCTTTTCTCATCAGTCTTAAGAAACTTACTTTGGGGTTTTTAAGATCCTTTTATGATCTTAATTGTCTGGATGCCACATCTTTCTCAAGGTATCCAGCAGCCTGTGCCATCTCAGATACACCATATACCTGCATCAGCTCCACAGGAGCAGGAAAAAAACGTTGGATTTTGTCATCTAATCTATTTTCCAGCTTCTTTTTCCCTGTCTCTTCCTTTTACTTTGGAGAAGTGGCTGTCGACACTGACTTAATTCAGAATCTTTAAGCTTCAATCAGGCTGGGTAAAGGACAAAACATATCGTCAACTGAACTTTCCAGAATAACATTTGAAAATGCCAAACGTTTCCCTGCTCAATGAGGAGAGCATTGAATTTTAATTTCAGTACAGCTGAAGCAGGAGAGGAGCTGAGGAGGGCATTTGGGCACAGCAGCTGCCCTCACTTGGGTTTCGAGGAGCTCCTGCCCATTTCCTGAGCTCTCACTGTGGAGATGCCATGCCAGGAGGTCACTGAAGTGCCTGGCAGGCAGATTAATGGGAAGATAAAGGGAAGGAACTGCTTCCCCAGTGAGCTCTGCATCTTCCAGTGGCAACAGCAGATATTACACGTGGGAAGTGGGAATGCTGGTAGCATTGCTGGCTCCTCTGCCTTTCCAGCTCTCCTCTGCCAAAACACTGGGACACACTTACTGGCATCCCTGCCATAGAGGGAGGGGTTGGAACTGGATCAGGTGATTCCATAGCACCCTGCACCACTTTGGGCATTAGGGTGAACCTCCTCAATCCTACAACTGCCTGAACACAGGATGTAGCCAAATGGGCATCAGTCTCTTCTTCCAAGTTACAAGTGACAGGACAAGAGGAAACAGTCTTAATTTATGCCAGGAGAGGTTTAGGTTGGATATTGGGAAAATATATTCCCCAAAAGTGTTGTCCAGCCCTGGCACAGTCTGCCCTGGGCAGTGGTGGAGTTCCCATCCCTGGAGGAATTTAAAAGATGTGTGGATGTGGCACCTGGGGATGCAGTTTAGTGGTGGGCTTGGCAGTGCTGGGGGAACACATCCAGTGAAGCCTGAGAACCCCTTCTGCCAGTGCTGGTGAGGGGCAGCAATCTCCATCAAGGCTGCAAAGCTGGGACAGGGTCCCAGCACCCAGCATGGGTCTGTGTCCCCTGCCCTGCCCTGCCCTGCGTGCCAGGATCCAATGCAGGGCACAGGAATCTGTCTCACTGTGAGCAGCTGGGTGTCGAACAGTACATGGAGGCGAATGAGTGCAGAATGGGTGAAGCTGTGGGAAGAACTGGGATGATGAAGACAAAGAGGAAGACAGCACTGGGAGCAAGACGGATGATACTGCAGCCAAGCAGAGTGGCTGGGAGCCAGGATGATTCGAGAGCAGCCAGACCCTGGCTCCATCTGCAGTCAGCAGAGGGAAGTAGACTGCAGCCTGAGCATGAGTTTGATGTTTGCTGGAGAAACCGTATGGTGTTTCAGTGCTCGCAGCCCCAGAGGGCCAGTGTGCTCTGTGTGTCAGGTCATGGGCAGCTGTGGAGCCCAGCAGGGCACTTCAGCTTCCCAAAACCTCTGGGAGCAGCTCCTGTGGGCACAGAGTAGGGAGCAGAGGCTCTTTGGCCAGGGCTCTTTGGCCATTCAAGGGAGTCACATCAGCATAGGATGTCCCCCTGGAGCATCACAGGACCCAGAACTGCTGTCCACAATGCCAAGTGCAGGGACACCACGCTGCCAAAGCAAACTGCTGGCACATGTGGAGGTCCCAGGTCTGTCCTGCAGTACCCCCCAGACCCTTCCTTGCCCTCAGCTCCAGCTTATCCAGACAGAGGTAAAGCCACTGTCCCACTGTCCCTACTGACACCCCCCATCCACCTCTCTTCCAGAGGATGTCCAGATGACCGACAAGATCACCATTTCCAAGCAGTTCAAGGAAAAGGTTATTCGCCCCATCTTGAAGGTATGGGCAGTGTTTTCATGGCTCACGTTTCAGGTGTCCTAAGCTTTGGTCCCAGACTCCTTTCCTGTGTTTCGCTCCCAGCTATGAGAGAAGGGATGTAACCCCACTAAAAATGTTGGAGGGACCTTTCAGCAAGGTCAGAGCCAGCAGAAATAAATCACAGCTTCTTTACTCTTGGAGTGGAGCCACAATGCATGGTGGGAAGGGGACACGGGACAGGAAGTGCTGCATTGTGATTTGGGGGTTCTCTACTCTCCCAAGGTCAGGAAAACCTGACTGCAGTGACATCCCTATGACCTTCAGTTTCTTTAAGATGTTTCTGAAGCACGTTAGGATGCTGTCCAGCCCTATGGCATGGGGGTTGGATAGCTGCTGGGAGTAGTGGGAGGTGGGATGATCCCTGGGGAGCTACTTCTGCAATACCACTGTCACTGCTGTTCCCATCAGGGTCACCATCCCTCTCCCTGCTGACCTCCTCCCTTGTCCCTGCAGGCTCACTTCAGACGGGATGAATTCTTGGGGAGGATCAATGAAATTGTCTATTTTCTCCCTTTTTGCCATGCGGAGCTCATCCAGCTGGTCAACAAGGAGCTCAATTTTTGGGCCAAAAAGGTAAAAAAACATCAATGGCTTTCGAGGGGACTTCTCAGAAGTAACTCTGGAAGAAATCCCTGCCGGAGCATCTGTCCTGGGGTAGACACAAGGATGTGTATCTTTACCATCATCATACAAGCTGTTGAACTTGGAGTGCTGGGACCTCTGGGAGCAGCAGAGTTGGTTCCTCTTGGACTGGAGCAGGGATGAGCTCCAGGCCACCGTCATAGATGTCATTTGTCTAATTGGTCTTTGCATGTCTGAGCTCTCTGGGGTCTAAATGGGATTTTGGGGTCCCTTTGTTGTAGTAGAACTGGCCTGGTGGAGCCCAGCACCCCAGTGCAGCATCCTCGCTGCTCAAGTAGAAGGGTGCCAGGCTTGCTGGGGGCCATCCATAATTCTTCCTCTTCTTCCTCCTCTCCCCCCTGGCAGGCCAAGGCAAGGCACAGCATCACACTGCTGTGGGACAGGGAGGTCATGGACGTGCTGGCTGATGGCTACAACCTTCACTATGGCGCCCGCTCCATCAAACACGAGGTGAAGGCAAGAGGAAGTTGGGGTGAAGTTTGTGTTGTCACCTCCAGCCCCACTGCCCAGGGAGAGCAAGGATTGGAAAGGCATCAAAAGAGAGATGTAGTCACTGGAGCAAATCCAGAGGATGTCATGGAGGTGCTCTGAGGGCTGTAGCCCCTCTGACAGGCTGGGAGAGCTGGGGGTGTTCAAACTGAACAAGAACTCTAGAGCCCCTTCCAGTGCCTAAAAGGTCTCCAAGAGAGCTGGAGAGGGACTTTCGACAAGGGCCTGGAGTAATAAATTAAGGGGGAATGGCTTCAAACTGCAAGAGGACAGGGTTAGGTGGGATATTGGGAAGAAATTCTTCCCTGTGAGGGTGGGGAGGCTCTGACACTGATTGCCCAGAGAAGCTGTGACGGCCCCAGCCCTGAAGTGTTCAAGGCCAGATTGGACATGGCTTGGAGCAACCTGGTCTAGTGGAAGGTGTCCCTGCCCATGGCAGGGGGGTATGAAATGTTAACGAACTTCGAAAAGTTCTTTTCAACCCAAACCCCTCCATGATTTCATGACTGTGTGGGTCTGACCCTCTTCATCTATGGGGAGATGTCCATGGTCTAGGGGAGGAAGTGGCACATCCACGCTCCAGAGACAGAGAATAAGTGGGATGAAGAGAAGGTTGCATGATTTTTCACTACCTGAGGGTGGGAAGGAGCTGGCCATTTCCATGGGAGGCTTTCCACAGGGTTTTCCTGTCAGGATCTGGTCTGTCCCTCAGGTGGAGCGGCGTGTGGTGAACCAGCTGGCAGCTGCCTATGAGCAGGACCTGCTGCCGCGGGGCTGCACCCTCAGGATCACCGTGGAGGATTCAGACAAGCAGCTGCTGAAAACCACAGAGGGGTCTTCCTCCAGCACAGAAAAATCCAAGGTGCCGACCCTGCGGCTGGAGATTGTAGAGAAGGACAGCAAGGCCCGAAAACTGGAGATCCAGGCACCTCTGAACCCTGAAAACATCACTTACTTCTTGTAGGCAGCGCTGGGTGCTCACAGTGACAGTAAAATACCCGAAGAGCTGGAGAGAGCGGTGTCAGAGAGGGCAGAGCCACAGTCCTGCCACCGCTGGGCATGGACACAGGCACGGACATGGACACTGATACGGGCAGGAGCTGCCCCGGGATGGGCATGAAGGGCTCTGGGGCTGCAGCTGTGGGTGACAAGGTGCCCTGGTGCCATTCAGGGATGCATCAGTGGATGGTCCTGGGGTTTCACAGGGTGTTGGAGGTTTTAAAGAAGGGGGAAACAAATTGTGGACCATGCAGGAGCCGGGATGAATTTGTCATTCACATGGGAGGGGGCTTGCTGGGATAGCTGGGCTGGCAAGGTGGGGGATGGTAACTGAGTGTGAGTGTAAAAGCCACCAGGCACTTGCTCTGTATCGTCCCTGTTTCTTTATGGCAATAAACATGCTATGCGCATCCAACCCTTTGTGTCCCCAGAAGCAGCAGCTGTTGGGACCACCGTCCTCATCCCAGGGCACTCCTGGGTCTCCTGCTCATCACCAGGAGCCAGGAATGTCACCAAGAGTGGGGAACACCACTGGGAGCTGGGACCCACTGTCACATCTCCCCAGCCCAGCCAGGTGACATCCTGGTGCACACCCCTTGCTGAATCTTTTTCTCATGACCTTCTTCCAGGACATATTTAATATCTCAGGTGGAACAGAGCTTTCCAAGTTGTCCCCATGGGGACACAGAGACTGAGGCCTCTCCATGGGGGCTCCTTCAGGGAGCTGCTCATGGTGGAATAGGAGACATGGTCACTACTGTGGCCACCCCAGAGATGGGTTTTGAAGAGCAGAACATGAAATATATATGGAAATCGAACCTCCCCGAGGATTAATGAGCCCCAAGTCACTGTCCCTTGGGATACAGACAGGATGCTCATCCCCCTGTTACCCTCTACCCTGATGTCCCCATGGGGGTTTGGTTCTCGTGCTGGTTCTTGTCTTCCAGTGATACAGGGAGGTTTGGTGGGGGATGCCTTGAACCCCCTTCCAATCCCAGTAGCTTTTTCCTGGCTTAATGCCAGGGGCTGGAGCAGGATCCCATCCCTGGAAGGTTTGTGAGCGTCACCAGGCTTTGCTGGACCCTCCCAAGGTCAGATTCACTTCCACAGGTGCCCATGGGTGTGCACTGAGATCCGCATGTGTGTGCATGTGTGTGCATGGAAGCACAAAGGTGTAAGGTACCTGTGTGCGTGGGTGTGCACCTCTGAGCACAGCTGTTCACTGGGCTGTGCCCTGGGGTGTGTGCTCAGCTGTGCATGGGGCTACAGGTGTGCCCTGCTGTGCCATGCTGTGCCAGGTCACACTATGTCATGCCAAGTCACATCATCTTATGCCATGCCATTCCATTCCATACTGTAGTGCCACCCTCTACCGTGCCACATCCCACCGTGCCAAGCTATGCCAGCCCCATGGATCGTAGCCCCACAGGCAGGAGCTGGGGCCACATGGGCCCTCCTCAACCTTTTGTGCCAACACAGGTAAAGGGGCTTCCACTGCCAGGAACAGTGCTTGGGAGCATGGGATCTGGAGGAAGAACCCTCTTTGGCTGTGCTGGACACATTCAGTTCCCAGCACCCAAACTTCATTTCTGGCTCCTGATCCAGTCAGGCCAGAGGGTGCCACCAGCATGGGGGCTCAGGGCACCCTGGAGCACCCCAGCTTTGTCCTCAGGAACAATGTGGCAATGGACAGAGGCCTTCGGCACCATTGGGAGCAGCTTTGGGGCTGGGGGACCCACCAGGACCCCCTGACACGTAACCTGGGGGACTCCGTGGGGCAATGAAGGCTGGAGAGTGTGGGAGATATGGCGATGGTAAGGTGGATGCTGTCACCCCAACCAATCTGGGGCTAGAGCTGGGGGAATCTGTGGTGTGACCAGAGGGGATCCTGCAGAGAGGTCCCATCAGAGAGGGTTCCTTCGGCATAGGATTCATTGGAGGGGTTCCATCAGAGGGGGTCCACCCATCAGGGGGGTCCCATTCAAGGAGTCCCACTGGAAGGAGTCCCCCATCAGACAGGGGTCCCATCAGAACGATCCCTCTGGAGCAGTCCTATCATAAGGGGTCCCACGGGAGAGGGTCCCATCAGCCCCTCACCAGCCCTGGATGGACCCCAACCCACCCAGGCACACGGACATAGCTCCAAGGCTACAGGCAGCTCCCAGCACGCAATGGGATGGAGTGATGGGGGTCCCTGTCCCCATCTCCCCCACTGTGCCCAGCCCTCCCTGCTGCCAATGCTACCCGTTTTGGGGGCAGGGGGCGTCAGCCTTCACCCCCACTCCCCATTCGGCAGCCCTGGGGATAGCTGGGCCACTGCCAGCACCCATCTCCCTTCATCTACCACAGTCCGCAAGGAGCACCCACATCCACACCCCACAGGAGCCGCGGGGATGCAGGACAGCTCCCTGGCTCTACCCCGCAGCTGCGCCCCATCCCACTCCCCTCCATGTTCCCCTCCCGCTGCTCTCCCCCTACATCTCCCTCCTTCTCCTCGCCCTCCCGGCTCTCCCCGGCTCTGGGTAGCACCAGCAGCTCCTTGCGTGGCAGATTGCTGCCTAATTAGTTTAGAGGGAAAACTTAATTGAATTAACTTTTCACAGCTCCAGCAGCCCGACAGTGGGGCCTCGCTCCGCGCCAGCCCCACGCCCTGATCGAATTAACTTGTTTAGCAACCTGCCCGCTTCGGCCGCGCAGCTGGGGTGGGCACGGGGGGGGAGGAGGGCCACCACCAGCACCCACCGGGGGCCCGGGGGCTCGGGCGGGGGAGCGGAGACAGAGATGACCAGCCGGTGGCAGCGGGGGCTGTTCCCAGGGAACGGAGTCCAGGAGGGAGCAGGACCCTTTGTGGGTTGAGACGTGCGGCAGGACGCAGGATGTGGAAGGTGTCGGGCATAGGGCAGGACAGACGGCAGGGCACGGGCCAAGAGACGGGGCAAGATGTGAGGCAGGAGACAAGACCGGATATGGGGCAAGACACAGGGCAAGACACAGGGCAGGATGCACGGCAGGAAATGGGGAAGGACACAGGTTATGACAGGAGATGGGACAAGAATATAGGGGAGAAGCTGGGACAGGATGCGGGGTTGGATACAGGACAGGACATGGGGCAAGACAGGTTCGAACCGATCCCACAGGGCCCAGCCAGAGTCCGTTCTTCCCCCGCCCACCCCGGACCCCGGGGGGGCTCTAAGCCCTTCACTGGGCACAATTAGACTTTTAAATCCTCTTTAGTGAAAGTGTTTGTCTTGAAAATGTCCCAAATCCCGCCAAATCGTCCCCAAATCCTCCCGCATCCTCCCTCCCCACATCCCCCTCTGGTGCCGCTGAAAGGGGCGAAAGCCTTTGCCTTGGTCCCTGCAGGGGTGTGGGGGGATGGGGTGCTTTGAAATTCATCTGGGCTGAAAACTGGGGAGGCGGATTGCAAAGGCCAGAGCCCACGGAAGAGAGAGGGGTGGGACTGAGTACCCCTCCAAAGCCGCCTGCTCCCCCTGCACCCAGGGACGGTGGAGAGCACGAAGGGATGGGGTGTGGTGGCGTTGCTCCCCTCCTGCCCCTGGGATGCTCAGCCCCAGAGGCATGGCATGGCATGGCATGTCGACAGGGAGGGAGATGGAGATCAGGATGGAGGCGCGGACGGGATGGGATGGCGATGGCGTTGGGGACAGGGATGATACAGAAGGATGGGGACAGGGGGGAAAGGTCCGAGAGCTGGTCCCAGAGCGGGCCCGCCGAGTGCTGCTCCGGGGGGTGCCCAGGGGCCGCTCCCCTTCACCCCGCCCCGAAGTGGCGGCTGCCGGAGTCGGCCCGAGGTGGGGGGTGCGTGCGCCCACGAAGGGTTAAGGGGGGCGGGGGGTTGAG
>WEKY01016984.1:19109-39415 GCA_013390045.1 Picathartes gymnocephalus | reverse complement strand
GGGCGGGCGGGGGCCCGGCGGGCAGGAGGCGGCGGGGACGGGCGGGCGGCAGCCGGGGCCGCACCGGGCTCGCCATGGACTACTCCTACCTCAACTCCTACGAGTCCTGCGTGGCCGCCATGGAGGCGAGCTACGAGTTCAGCCCCTGCAGCCAGGCGGGCTCCTTCCAGTACAGCCCCATGCGGGGGGGCTTCGGGCCCGCGCCCGCCTGCGCCCCCCTCGCCTCCGCCAGCTGCGCCCTGGGTGCTCTCCGCGACCACCAGCCCTCGCCCTACTCGGCAGGTAAGGGAGAGGGACCCGCCGGGAGCCAACAGGGACACCCTCCGAGCAGCCCCTGGACGGGCGTGAGGGAGCGGCCGCGCCATCGGGGCTGGCAGGGATCGGAACTAGAGGGGACCGGGGCTGCCAGGGCTCTGGACCGGCGGCTGCCAGTGATGTCAGGGCTCGGTGCCATCGGTTGCCGGAGCCGTCGGTCTCCTGTACCGTCAGTGCTCGATGCCGTCGGTGGCCGATACTGTCGGTTCTCGTAGCCGCCGCTGCCCTGCACTGTCAGGACTCGATGCCGACGGTGCCCGTTACTGCCGGTGCCCGGTAGCGCCGGTGCCCGATCCCAGTTCCCGGTACCGTTGTTGTCCAGTACCGTCAATCCTCGGTGCTGTCGTGCCCGATACCATCGGTTCCCGGTGCCGACAGTCCCCGTTATTGCCAGTTCCCGGCGCCTCTGGTGCCCGGCACTGTCAGGATTCGTAGCCATCGGTTCCATGTACCGTTGGCCACCGATATCATCGGTTCCCGGTGACCCCAGTGCCCAACACCGTTAGTGTTCGATGCCGCCGGTTCCCGGAACCGTCCGTTCCCGGTGCCGCCAGTGCCCGTTCCTGCAAGTTCCCGGTACTGTCGGTTTTCGGTACCGTCAGTGCACGCTGCCGCCAGTGCCCGGCGCTGCCCGTTCCCGTTGCCGCCGGTGCTCGGCATTGCCGGGCTCGATGCCGTCGGTAACGGCTGCCGTCGGTCCTCGGTGCCGTCAGTTCCCCATGACATCGACTCCCGGTGCTATCGATTCTTGGCACTGTTGGTGCTAGGTCCCGCCGGTTCCCGGTGCTGCCGATGCCCGCAGCCCAGGCTGGCCCTGCCTGGCTCCGTCCCTACCGCCCCCCGTCCCGGGTCTCCTCGCTCGCCTCCGCCGGTGGGAATGAACCCTCCCAAGCACGGCCGCGGATCCCCGGGGATCCCTGGAGCTGTGGCGGCCCCAGAACAGGGTTGGGGAAGGTACTCGCCGCTGGGACCCCACTCCCCGCTCCACATTCGTTGTCACCGCGGAGGCGCTCCCTGTGGTTGCGCCGACAACGAAAGAGCTGCCGATTGGTACCGGCCGCCCCATCCGCACCGGCACCGCGTTGTCCCCCCAGCCCTGATCCTGCCCCGAGGCCCCGCGTCCCACAGAACGAACGAACGAACGAACGAAGGGGGCCGGGGACCCTGTGGGGGCAGAGATCCAGCCCTGCTCTCGTCCTTCCCGCCCTGCCCGCGGAGTCCTACCCGGTTCATCGTGCCCAGTTCATCGTGCCCGGTCCATCCCCTGATTCATCCTGCCCAGTCCACCCCTTCTCCAGTTCACCCCAGCCTAGTTCGTCCTTCCTGGTTCATCTGTCCTTTGCCGGTTCCTCTGCCCAGTGCATTCCCTGCCTGTTTATATATTCCCGGTCTATTTCTTCCTAGGCGATCCTTGCCCAATCCTTCCGTGCCCCGTCCTTCCCTTCCCGGTTCACCTCTACCCATTTCATCCTTGCCGGTTCATTTATCCCTGGCCAGTGTCCCCTGCCCAGTCCATCCCGTCCCGTTCATCCCTTCCCAGTTCCATTCCTTCCCGGTTCATCCCTGCCCGATCCATCCCTGCTCAGTCCGACCTTGACCACCTGTGCATTCCTTCCCAGTTCATCACTGCCGAGTTCATCCTTCCCGGTTCATCTATCCCTGGCCAGTGTCCCCTGCCTGGTCCATCCCTTCCCAGTCCATTCCTTTCCGGTTAATCCCTGCTGAATCACCCCTACCTGACCCATCCCTGCCTAGTGTCTCATGCCCTGTGTATCCCTTCTCGGTCCATCCCTTTCTGGTCCATCCCTGCCTGATGCCCCCTGCCCAGTGTCCCCCAGTGCCCACCACGGCCCTCCCGCTGTACCAGCTGTACTGACTCCCTGTTTCCTTCCCAGTTCCCTACAAATTCTTCTCAGACCCGTCGGGGATCAACGAGAAGCGGAAGCAGCGGCGGATCCGGACAACCTTCACCAGCTCCCAGCTGAAGGAGCTGGAGAGGGTCTTTGCCGAGACCCACTACCCCGACATCTACACCCGCGAGGAGCTGGCCCTCAAGATCGACCTCACCGAGGCCCGGGTGCAGGTCAGCTCTGGGGAGAGAGGAGGGGGCTGGGGGGCTGAGGGTGGAGGTGAGGGGCTCTAATCCCACCGGAGCAGGGACTCTGGCCATGGGACGCTGCCGCTCTGCTCCCTATTCAGAGAGGGGACAGGAAGGGACTTGGCCTTGGCACTGCCATGGTCAGGGTTGACACAGCCTTGCTCTGCTGGGAGCTCCGGGGGACAACCTGGCTCCCCGTAGAGTGCGGACATTGGTTCATGCCACAGCACTGTCATTGTCATCAAAGATTTAGTCCAGTCCCAAACACCTTGAGGTTGGTGAGAGTCCAAGGAGGACAGAGAGCGGCCCTCTGTGGGTGCAGATGTCCCCTGTGTCAGTGCAGATTTCTCCTGGGGGATGCAGACCCCCCGTGCGGGTGCAGATCCTCCTTTGTCAGTGCAGACACCCTGTGTCAATGCAGAACCCTCTCTGTGGGGCCCTTCTGTGTGGGATCCCCCCTATGTCAGTGAAGACCCCCCTTTGTGGCTTCAGACCCCCCTTGGTGAGTGCAGACACCCCCTCTGTCAGAACATCTGTCCCCATAGGACTGTAGGGACCCACAGGGGTGGGGGTCCTGGCCGCCTCGCTCCCAGGGGGGATGGTGAGTGAAGTGGAGCCCACTGTTGGCACCATGGGGATCTGGGGGCTGTAGGCTGTGGGGCGGGCTCTGACCCCACAAGGTGCGGGTGCAGTGTGACGATGTCCCCTCCCATTTCCCTCCCCCGCCAACACCGGAGCACACGACAGTCAGTGCCTGGCGTCAACATCACAAATCCACATTATTGTGGATACATGGATTGCTCTGGTGATGCGGAAGACGTTTCCCCCGAGGGAATGGAGGGTTGTGAGCCCACTCCTCGGAGCCTGGGAGGACTGCCCGCACCCACGGGCTCCCCGAAACCCCAGGGACCACGGCAAGGGGTGCTCCCATCCCCTCCATTCCCTCCAGGTGTGGTTCCAGAACCGTCGAGCCAAATTCCGCAAGCAGGAGCGTGCGGCCAATGCCAAGAGTGCCAGTGGCACCGGCAACACGGGGAAGAAGTCGGAGCCGCGCTCCTCCTCAGAAGACGACGAATCCAAAGAATCCAACTGCAGCCCGACTCCAGACAGCACGGCGTCCCTGCCTGCTGCTGCCATCGGCAGCCCCGGCGGCAGCCTGAGCCCCAGCCCTGGCGCGGGGGCGCCCCTGGGACCCGGCCATGCCCCCCAGCCCCTCAAAGCACCCCTCTGGGCAGGGGTGGGAGGAAGCAGCGGTGCCCCCAACACGGCCGAGCTGCTGAAGGCCTGGCAGCCGGCCGAGGCTGTGCCGGGACCCTTCTCCGGCGTCCTCTCCTCCTTCCATCGGAAACCAAACGGCATCAAGACAAACCTCTTCTGATCGCTGAATCACCGGACCCGACTGCCCCCCGAACCCCCCTCGGCCCCCACCCTGCACCTTCCACCCACCGCCCCCACCGCGGACCCAGCCACGATGCTTCAGCAAGCGGGGAGAGGGAGCCGGGACCGCCCCCCGCCACCTCCCGGACCCTGCGCTGACGGGACGGACCCGGAGTGGGGGCAGCTCCCAGCGACACCCGTGGGTGCTGCGGGACCGTGGGGGTGCAAGGCGGGGGACACCACGCCCATGCCCAACCAGCGTGCCCCTGGCAGAGCCTTCGGGTCTGGGGGCTCCCACTGCTCTCCAGGGTTGGGGGCAGATGTGGGGCTCCCCACAGCACTGCGGGTGCTTCAGCACCGCCCCAGGAGACGCCCCCCTCAATGGTCTGTGCCGCTGGGCTGGGGGAGAGGAAGCACTTTATGGGGGGGGAGCTCTGGGGCCCCCGGGGTGGGCAGTGCCGGGGAGTCCGGTATGGAGATGTCCCTTGGTGTGGGGAGGGGTTGATTTCCCCCAGATCCTGCCTGCTGACATGGATTCCCCCCCAGCAGCACCCTGGCGGGAAGAAGACACACACCCCCCACCCCTGAAGCCTTCGGGGGAGTAGATGCAGGGCTGGGACGTTCAGCACTCACTTGCATTGCTGCAGCCGTTGTCAGTGGGGACAGGGCACCAGAACTGCTGCGGGGGAGGTGGCCCCCCCTCCCCGAGAGGGCTGCTGTGGGATGGACCCCTCGGAGCAGCCGTGACCCCTTGCCAGCAGCAGGTGCGGTGATCCCACTGGAGCTGGCACGGGCGCAGCTGGGACCCCCCGACACAACCCTGCGACCTCCCAGAGGGTTCCCAAGGAAGGGGGGTGCTGGTGGGCCCCTCGTGCCAAGCCACCCACTACACTGGTGCTGCCATGCTGGTGGGCTTCATGGCACGGTGAGGATGCTGGCAGCCCACCCATGTGTTCCTGTTCCCCCTGTATCCCTCCCAGTACCCCCGAGGTGGGTTCCCCACTTTTCTTTTTTTTTGTTTTTTAACCATTCTGTAATTTATTACCCATGTTTGCAAATGCCACTAATCTGAATTAAACTTAATTTATTGACGCTGCTTCTGGCCCTCAGCCCTTGCTGCACTGCACTCCCAGCAAGGGCTGCAGGGGTGGGGGGGCTGCATAGTCCCCACCCCTGAACCCTCTGAAACCCACCAGAACCCCCCCAGGTGATGCCACAGACCCCCAGCACCTTAGGGATTATTTTGGGTGCCCCCCACTCAGAGACCCCAAGCAGCTGCAGGAAGCTGAGGGGTGTGAGGAGGGGGGTGCCCCACACAGCCCCCCTGGCCTCCAGGGGCCCTTTGGGGGGTGATGATGAAGAAGGTCTTGGGGGTTTTGGGATGGTGACAAGGAGCATGCCAGGCTATTGGGGGAGCGGTCTGAGGTACCCAAGATGGGCAAGAAGGGGACAAGGGACCTGGTCCCCACCTTGCCGGGACCAGTACAGCCAGCTTGAGGTGGGGGTGGGGGCAGGTCACAGATCATGCTGGGACCCAGTTCTTCACCCTGCTTCCCCATCTTGCCCCCCCCTCCCCAGACCCCTCCCGACCCTTCCCCACCTCCCCACGCTGAGAGCTCCACCATGCCCATGGCATGAAACATGACAAAAATCACTCCAGATTCACCAAACACCTCCAAACACAGGGCATGACAAGCTGGGGGTTTAGTGAGGGGAAAGTTCACACCAAACACCCCAGTAACAGAGGGGGGATGTTGGGGGATGCCAGGGGGGCCTGGCCTATCCTTCATCTCAGCCGGAGTGGGGGAGTGGGGGATCTGGGGGTAGCATCACCCCCATGCCCCTTGGGAACAGGGAGAGCCTGGGGGGGCATCCTAGTGGGGAAGGCACAGTGGGAGGACGCCTGTTCCTGGGGACCCCCACCATGGGGACCCTCCTGGAAGGACACTTGGCAAGGCTGGGGGCTGAGCACCTACAAGCGGAGCCGGATGCCAGCCCCGCTGTCCCCAGGGACAACGCAAACCCCCGGGGGGATGGACCCAGCAAGTACCTAATGGGCAAACTGGGTGGGAGTGGGGGGTATGCCCCAGAGGCACTGGCGGTGTTGGGGGGGGGGGCTCTGGGGCAAGGCACTGATCTGGCTCTGCTGTGGCATGATTCTGGGGCTGGGACTCCCAGCATGGGGACAGGCACTCCCAGAGTGGGAATGGGGACCCTGCCATGCAGGAATGGGACCCCCATGGTGCAGACAGGGATCCCGGGGGTGGGGACAACACCCACCCAGGTGGGGATGGAATCCCCAGTATGGGGAAGATAGGACCCCTAGGGACAGAACCTCGAGGTGGGACAGACCCTCAGGGTGGGGGTGGGACCCCTGGGGATGGGGGCAGCATCCCCAAGGTGGGGACAGTACTCCCAGGGTGGGAACAGGGACCACCGTGGTGGGGATGGGGCCCCCAGGGGTGGGGGACAGGCACCCCTAGGGCAGGGACAGGGACCCCTGTGGTGGAGATGGGACCCCCAGAAATGGGGACAGGGACATCTGGGGTGGAGACAGAACCCCCAGAGATAGGGATAGGGACCCATGGGGTGAGGACAGGAACCCCCAGGGGTGGGGACAGCACATCCAGGGCAGGGATGGGGATCATTGGGGTGGGAGCAGAACCCCTGGTGTGCAGATAGGATGTCCAGGGTGGGGACATGATCCTCTGGAGTTGCGACAGGACTGACAGCAAGGGGATGGGACCCCCAGGGATGGTGACAGGCACCCCCTGGGTGGGGATGGGACATCCATGCTGGGGACAGGGACCCTCAGGGGGTCAGGTGCCCTGGCGTGGGGACAGGGATGCCCAGGGTGGAGACAGGAACCCTTACAGTGGGGATGGGACCTTCAGGGTGAGGACAGGATCCTTAGTGGTGGAGATAGGGACCCTGAGCTGTGCCTGGTGTTGTCCATGGGGGCTGGCTGAGCTATCCCATCCCATCACCATTGCCATCACCATCCCATCCCAGGCATCAGGAAGGCACTTGGGTAGAGACACAACTTTGCACAGAGCCTCCTCCTCCTAGCTGTAAGGGGTCATGGGGGAAGCCAGGATCCCAGGGGTTACTCCCAACACCCCTTCCCCCATCCCTTCTCCCAATAAATAAAAAATAACTTAAATGTGAAGACACCCCATAGGGATCCTCACGTGAAATTATCTGACCAGGACCCCCCACCCCGATCCCCCCAGTCCCCCTTCCCACCCCACTACCCTGCATCCAGGGTGGGGGGTGGGCTGTGGAGGTCCTGAGGCTCCCACTTGCTGCTGGTGATGGTGGGATGAACAGATGCAGGATGTGGGACTGTGGGATGAGGGATCCTCAGCTGCAGGATGCATGGCTGCAGGATCTGGGATGCACATCCACGGGACCCAGGATACGTGGCCACAGGATGCTGGGCTGTGGATATATGGCCACAGGATCTGGGGGATCTGGGATGCTCAGCTGCAGGATACAGGATGCTGGGCCACAGGATCCGGGATACGTGGCAGCAGGATGCAGAATGCACAGCCATGGGATCCAGGATGTGCATCTGCGGGATGCAGGACGCTGGGCTGCAGGACATGCGACTGCAAGGTCTGAGACGCATGGCTGCAGGATTTGGGACGCTGGGCCTCAGGATGCATGGGATGCTGGATGTGCAGTGGCAGCTACTTGCGGAGCTGGAGGCTCTCCAGAAGGACGCGCTTATGGCCAGGCTCCAGCACTCCAGCCTCCTCCAGGTCCTCCTCTGTGATGTCACTGGGAATAAGGCACAAATATGGGGCTCTCTGCCCCCGAGGGGCACCCTAGACTCGGGTGGGGTCCCCACTTGGGGATGCTACAGCCCCCACTTGGGTTGCCGGGTGCCCACGCAGGCTGTCCCTGCTGTGGGGTTTTGTGACTCTCCAGGGGCAGTGGGGATCCCCAGAGGCAAAGGGCACCCACCATGGGACCAGTGGGGACACCTCTGGGCAGCTGGGACACCCAGGGGCAGCAAGGACCCCTGAGAGCAATGAGCCGCCCCCAGAGCAGCACAGAACCTTTGGGGGCAGTGGGGTCCTCCCGAGGCAGTGAGGACACCCAGGAGAAGCAGAGACCCTCAGTGGGCTGTGGGGAACCCCCAGGGACTGTGGGGACCAGGGCAGCATGCCCACAGACCTCCCCAGAACCCAGGCATCACTATGACCTCCTAGGGAAGACATGGACCCACTGGGGTTGGCCAGACTGGTGGTGGGAGTGGGTGGGGGTGCCTCCCCACAGTTTTGGGGGGCTGCTCACCTGAGGAACTCCAGGTCATCCCAGCCGTTGCGCACCAGCCCCTCCTCGTACCGCTCCAGCCCCAGTGCCCGCAGCCACTCGCCCACACCGGGCACAGCACCCACACCACGGCCCAGCACCTGCACCCCAACAGCCTCAGCACCACGGGGCCCCCCAAAGGGAGCCCCAACTGAGGTGCTGAGAGCCCCCACCCACCCTGTATCACCCACCTCCTCAGCGAGGTCCTCCTGGATGCTCTCCTGGATGGAGTGGGGAGGGAAGGCAAGGGGGCGGCCATAGTCGGGGTGCAGGCAGCGGGGAGGCAAGCCCCCCTTGGCCAGCAGTGGTGGTGGGGGGGCCACCCTCCCCTTCCCACCCCCGTAGTCCACTTCACTCAGCGTCTTGGCCATCTGCAGCACCGAGCAGGAGCGGTCGTCCAGCAGCCCTCCCGGCAGCCCTCCAGGAGCGGGCAGCCCCCCAGCTGCAGGAAGCCCCCCAGTAACAGGTGTCCCAGCAGCCCCCTCCATCCCAAACCCAGCCCTGGCAGCTGGGGGTGGCCGGGGGTGCAGCTTCGGCAGGGGAGCCTCTCCAAAGGTAGCAGGGTGGGATTTGGAGTCTTCACACCCGGTGGACACCGGCAGCTCCTTGGGGGTGCCAAAGAAGGTGTTTTGGGGGAGCTCCAGCTCCCGTGGCAGAGGCGGTGGGGGAAAATCCGGCGGCGGCAGGTTGAGGGTGCCGAGGTCCTCTTCCTCATCGCTCTCGCCACCACAGCATACCGAGGGGCACTGGCAGCGCTCCGGCACTGCCAGCTGCACCTTGGCCTTGGGGGGTTTGCCGGGGTCCCCCGGCACCAGCAGCTGGTGGGGGACCCCCTCCAGCACGTAATATGCTGGGTTGTTGAAGCTGTTCTTCAGGGGACCCCCTGACAGCTCTGGCATTGCCTCCACCTTGGACCTACGGGCACAGGGGTGAGCATGGCACCCCCAGAGCACTCCCCCTCCCTAGCCCTGCCCATACTCCCTCACCGGCTCGGCGTGGCCTCATCCCTGGGGGTGCCGCGGTGTGGGGCAGGGGGACGTGGTGCTGCTGTGGTGCTGCTCTTCTCGGGCTCCTCCGGGAGCTTTGCCAGGATGGTGGTGGGGGGCTCAGCACTGGTGGGCTTCCGCCCCGCAGACCTGGCAATAGGAGGTGTTGGGTGCCCCATGGGGCTTGAACCTCTGCGGTGGGGTTCAGACCTCCAGGATAGGGCTCAGATCACCCAGGACAAGGTTCAGACCCCATGGGATGGGTCTCAGCAGCCCAGGTCAGGGCTCAGATCCCCAGGATGGGGCTCTGCCCCCCGGGACAGGGTTCAGCCACTGAAACACAGCCAGAGCCACATTCAGAGGCTCAGAGCCCCATCCCTGCCCTGTGTGGCACAGAACTGGCATCACGACTGTCCCCAGTCACATCCCACACACCAACCCAGAGGGACGCTTGGAGCAATACCCCTGCTCAGGTGAAGCCCTAAGGCCTCCTGACCCCCAGGAACTGGTTCCCCCCGCCCTGCCGAGCCCTGTCCCCCGTACTTGGCATTGTCCTGGGTGGCCCTGGCACCTAGCGGCACCTTCCCTTTGCTGGCTGTCGTCTCATCCTTATCGATGCTGATCCACTCTGCCGGGGAACAGGGGCTCAGTGGCGGAGTCCTGTCCCCACTGTCCCCCCTGGGGTGAGGGGTCCTCACCATAGAGCCTCTCGCGGGTGCCCAGGCGCTCTGTGGGCACCCGGACCTTCATGGAGCCACGGATGTTGCCGGTCTCCTCACCACGGTGGGACAGGTAGGTGAGGAACTGCTGCGCTGTGCTGCCAATCATCGACTTCAGCGCAATGACACACTCCCCTGGGGGTGACAGCAGGGGAGGTTGGGGGTCTGCACCCCACGGACCCCCCAGTGCAGGCATGGTGCTGGAGTGGATACTCACCGTAGGACTCATAACCATCAAGGGATTTGACGGTGAGCAGGAGGTGCTGGTCCTGCAGGTACTCAATCTCAGAGAGGATGGGCTTCAGCTGTGGCCAAGGGGATGGGGTGCTGGAACTGAGTGGGGGTCTCCTTGCCTGCAGCTCCCCCCAGCACCCACCCTGTCAGCCCCCAGCCCCTCCTCACCGTGGGCAGCTGCCGGGATGACCACTGCACCTTCAGGAAGTTGATGTTGTCACTGCTCTGGCTGTCGTTCTCGAAGCTCTTCTTGAACTCTGTGGTGGTAGTGGGACATGGCATCACCCCTTGAGCCTACCAGGACCCCATGAACTTCCTGGGATCCCTCACAGGCCCTCTGGGACCCTCCACTGCCATCCCAGTCCTCACCTTCCAGGCAGGTAGAATAGAACTCGATGAAAAACTTGGTGCGACTGGAAGTCTTCACAATGGCCTCTATGCTCTCAAACTCGATGTATGCCTGCTCTGAGGACTTGGAGAGCCCTCCATAGAGAGGCGAGGCATTGAAATCCCCCTGGGACCTCCCCATTTGGAGGGAGAGGTTGGACCATGGAGGGGCAGGGGACAGCAAGGTATCCCCTTGGGCATAGGCACCTTTTTTGGAAACGAACTGGGATGTCACTCCCACTTCAAAGGAGCCGAACACGGGCGAGTGGTCACTGGTGACAATGTCATCTGTGCATCCTGCAGCCAGTGAGGATGGGGAAGAAGTCAGGATGGAGGTGGGGGGGACTGTCCCCAAACCAGGGATGGAAGTGCTGAGGGTGGTCATACTGCTCACCATAAGCGTTGCAGTTGACATGAGTCTCGGGGTAGGACTTCCAGAGGATGCGGTCGCACCAGGATGGCACATTCGTACGCACCTGGCAGGGGTGGGGAGAGGGTGGGGGTTCAGACTGGGGTGTCCTCCACTCCCGACTCCCCCTGCCCCAGCACCTACCCCCGTAGGCTTCTGCTTGTGCCAGACGTAGGTGTCCCGGGAGCCCCGCTCATAGCGGTAGGTTGGGGGGAAGGTGATCTCCTCCTCACCTGCAGGGACAGCAGTGGGTCAGGACAGTCCTGACAGCAAGGGCTGCAGCCCCAGACCCTCCTGGAGCCCCCCCAGTCCTCACCGAAGCGCAGGAACACCTTGTGCTTCTCCTTCTCCAGATTGAGCTGATCCACTTTCAGCAGCGGCTCCAGCTCCTTGCGGCTGATGTAGTTGAGGATCTCCTGCGGGAACAAAGGGGTTGGCACTGGGCTGGGAGGGGGACCCTGACACCACCACCTGCCACCCCCTTCCCCTGACCTGGATGTCCATGTCTAGGCGGTAATTGAGGTCCCCGAACCAGAAGAGGTGGGTGAAGCGAAGGGAGATGTCAAAGGAGCTCAGCTGCTTATCCCCCAGTGAGAGTAGGCGCAGGATGTCCAGGTAGTTCTGGTTCCTCCTGAAGCAGGAGACATGGGGACAGGGTGTGACAGACATGGGGACAGGGGCAACAGTCTTCTCCGGCCCAGCCCAGGGTGGGGGTGCTCACCGTGCTGTCTTCTCGTTGCCAGAGGTGAGGTGGCAGTTGACAAAGCCGAAGGAGGTGCCATTGAACATGAAGGAGACACCCACAGCGCCCTTGTTCCCTGTGAGGAAATGGGGACATGGGATGGGATCAGGCAACCCCTGATTCTACGCCAGGGACGGGCACCCAGCCGGCCCCAGCTCACAGTGATGGGGCACAGTCCCCACCTGGCCAGCTGGCAGGGGCACATGTAGCCTGGCACACGCTGAGCCCTCTTCATGAAACACAGCTCCCCAGAGTCCCCCTTGTGCAAAGCACACTCATCCAGGGCCTCCTCATGCAACACAAACATTCCCAGAGCCTTCCCTGTGCACTGCACACAAAGCCCTCCTCGTGAAACACCTGTGGTCTGGGACCCCTCCTCGTGCATCAGCAAGACCCCTCCAGGTGCAACACACAAGTCAGGACCACTCCTTGTGCAACACACACACTGGGACCCCTCCCCATGCAATGCCCACATAGCCGGACTCCTCATCATGCAAGGTACATGTGCTGAGACCCCTCATCATGCAACACATGCAACAACAGAACCCCCCCCCCCGTCATAATGCAGATACCCCCAGGACCACCCTCAGTGCAGTGCCCACCCCCTGTGTCCCTCTATGCCCTGCTGCACCCCTACCCAGGGTGTTGGCGATCCCTGTCTTGACGCTGGAGGTGCTGACATGGCTGATGCGGTTCTCGTGCTCTGGCTTCACCAGCACCACCACCTTGATGTTCCACAGGGACTGCATGGCCACCTGTGGGTGCCAGCACCCTCAGCCCCCGGCCAGCATGTGCTGGGGCCCCCTGGGGCCACAGGGGCCCCTCTGGTGTGTCCACAGGGGATGCTCATTACTGCCTCATCCCAGCCTCTCCCACCAAGGGCTGTTCCCCAGGGAATCCCACCACCATCAATCAGTATCCACAGCTGCCCAGCACCAGGAGACCACCCCAAAATACCTGGTGTCACCAGACTTGGAGCACCCAAAGCCACCCAGCAAGAGAGCACCCCAGAACAGCCAGTGTCACAGAGCCAGAGCACAGCCACCCCCGGGACACTGAGCATCACACACCTTTACCACCCACCAGTGCCTGCACCCCACAGCCCCCAGGGTGCCCTAGACAACCCTGGTTCTTACCGGCCGGTACTCAACCTCTGTGAAGTCCTTGAGGACAGTGCGCAGGAAGTCCACCCACTCCTTGTCTCCCAGAGAATTCTCCTGGGTGCCAAAGACGTAGATGTCATGTGGTATGGCCATCGTCACTTCATCCAGGGTCTTGCCCAACCCCTTGGAGGTGATCCACGAAGTGATGTTCTTGGGGGGAGGAACGCTGCCTGCAGGGGGGACAGCACAGTTACGGGGGACTCCAGGGCCTCGACACCCCACCGTGGGCTGTCCCCGGCCCTGCTCACCCATGTTCCAAGTGCCAATGAAGACAGAGATCATGTCAGGCTCATCCTGGTGAGAATGCTTGTTCTTCATCAGCTGCAGGAGCTGGCAGAAGGCCTCACGCTTCTGCAGGAGGAGGCGGTGAGGAGGGGCAGAGGGGCTCCCCATAACCCTCTCCAGCCTCCCTGCTTTGGCTCAGCCAAGCTTGGCACCTTCTGGGCATGGGGGACCACCCCAGGCACATCACCCAGCCATCAGGCACCAGTACCCAGCACCTGTCCCTCAGCCCTGTCAGGGCCCAGGGGTTAAATACTGCCCCACCCCATCCCTACAAGGGACCCCTTGTCCCCTGCCCGCCCCCAGCTGAGCATTACCCACCCGGGCACTGACAAAAACAAAGTCTTTCCGTTGCGTTTTATCCTTTTCCTTCTCAAAAACGATGCCCAGTTTGTTCTGCACCCGCTGTGACTTGATCAGCTGCCGGACTGGGGAAGAGTGGTGAGAGCTGGGAGGGTGCTGCGTGCCAGCTGGGTGCTGGAACCCCCCCAGGCAATGCTTTGGGGGGCCCCCAAGAAGGGGACACCTCCAGCATGAGGAAATCCCCCAGCTTCCAGTCCACCACTGAGCCCCACAGGGATGCTCCCCAGTGCAAAGGCAGTCCCACGGGTGCTGGGGCGCCCCAGATGCCTCTCCACTCACTCTTGTCATGCGTGAAGGTGTTCCAGTCCTCCTGGGAGTCCTTCTGCTTCTTCAGCACCACTAGTTTACCCCCCTCCACATCCACGCTCAGCGTGTACTTCTGTGACTTCCCAATCTTGGTCAGGTCCCCCAGGGTGATATCCAGCTTCACCTGCCAGGGGACACCAGGATGAGGGAGGACACAGGGGACATCCCAGCACCTGATCTGGCATCTGGCCTCCCCCAGAGACACCTAGCGGTCTGTGCCCTCAGTGTCACACCGGACATACACAGTTGATGCTGAAATCCCCTCAAAACTCCGAAACTTGGCAGGGCAAGAGGGTAGGGTAGGGCTCACCTCGAAGGTCTGCACTGGGATGCTCTTGGCTTTGCGGGAGAGGGGCTGAGGAGGGGTGGCAGGGGTGGCCGAGCTCATCTCCTGAAGAGCCTTCAGTGCCTGCCAGAGCCCCAGCAGGGTCAGCCAAGAGCCCACCAGTCCCCTCAGCTCCACAGATCCCTCCAGCTCCACCAGCGTTCCAAGCCCCACCAGCCCTCGCAGTTCCCAAGGCCCCATCGGCCCCCTCAGCCCTACCAGTGTCAGCTCCATTGGCCCTCCCTAGTCCCACTGGTGCCTGAATCCCACAAGCCCATCGCCAGAACCCCAGCTCCACCAGTTCAGCAATCCCTGCCAGCTGCCCCAGTACCACCAGTGCCCTCAGCCCCACCGTCCCTCCAGTTCATGCAGACCCGTCAGGACACCCCCAACAGGCCATCCACCCCCGCATCTCCAGCCTCACCTTCTTCTCGATGGAGGACAGGAAATCTTTCAGCACAGAGAGTTTCAGCACCAGGTTCTCCAGCTCCTGCTCTCCGCTCTGCCCTGCCGTCTGGAACCCCCAGCAGGACACCCCAGCACTGGGATGTGAACCCCAGACCCACCCCAGAGCCTCCCCCCAACCCAAGTGGCAGGGCCCACTGGGAACCTGAGATGGGGCAGGATGGTGGGTGTTTCTCTACAGGCTTTCCCACCACCCATGGATGGTGCCATGGTGGGGTCTGTGGGTGCAGTCCATGATGGGGGGGTTGCCACTGCTGTGACCCCATATTCCCCTCACCTGCTGCAGGATCTTGGAGACCATGGGGGAGCTCTGCTGGTCAAACACCTTGGAGAGGATCTCCAGCCCTGCCAGCACCTTGTCCACCTCACTGGAGGGGCAAGAGGAGCTGGCTCAGCGGGTGGCACAGATGTCCTTCCATCTGTCCAACTGTCCCAGCATCCAGCACTCACCTGTGGAGCCGTTTGCAGGAGGTGACAAGGGTCTTGTTGAGGTGGGGGAGGCTGTTGGCCCCTCCCTTCACCGCTTCCAGGTCCAGGGTGTAGCTGCCCTTCAGGTACTCATGGGAGATGCTGCTGAGCCCATTGGTGCTGCAGAGAGCACCCAGGGGATGAGAGCCTGCCAGGGAGGAGCAGGCGACAGACAGGGGACAGGCAGGAGACAGACAGACCCTCACCTCTCCGCTGGCCCCTCTGGCACAGATGGTCCCAGGCCAGTGGGGCTGAGCCCCACCGAGGTGCCAGAGAAACTGGTGGAGCCAGAGCGCGGTGGCAACGGCGGCTTCTCATCCTCTCCATCTGCAGTGGGGCAAGGAGGGGGCCAGTCACTGCCACCCCAGGGGTCTCAGGACCCTATTCACGCACCCATGTCACCCTGCCATACCTGAGTAGTCCCTGTCCTCCACGGTCTCCTTCTCTTTCTCCCTCTCAACAGGGAAGAGCAGGGTGCAGACCAGCCCCTGGTTGGGCTGCAGGTACAGGGCAATCAGCTCACTGAGCGTCTTGAAGCGCCGCACCTGCACCCCCTGTGACGTCTGTGGGGACATGAGGACACCAGGACCATCAGCACCTGCAGCCAGCATCACCAGACCCCCCCAGGTGGGGACACCACCAAGCAGGGAACCCACCATCCAGGGACACCACCATGCAGGGATGTGCCCAAACAGGAATCTCCCCAGGCAGGGATACCACCATGCAGGGACCCGCAGGCAGGGATAACACCAGGCAAGGATCTCCTCATGCAGAGCTGCCACTATGCAGGGATGTTCCCATGAAGGGATCCCCATGCAGGGACTCCCTCCTGCAGAGACTCCCATGCAGGGATTCTCCCATGCAGAGATGCCACTGGGCAGGAACTCCTCCATGCAGGGATGCCTGTGCAGGATGGAGGGCTGATCCCACAGCCTCACAGTGGGGAGCAGGGCCTGGTGCAATGGGGCATGCAGGGCTGGTAGGTGGGCTGACAGGGTGCAGGCATCAGCCGTCCCTCAGCCTCCTCCTTCCCAGGGGCAGCTTTTCCTGCCTGCCCGGCCAGCACAAAGAAGGTTCTGTTGCTCTAAAAATACCCGGTGCCACAGCCGGCCAAGACGGGCACAGCCAAGCCATCCGGCACAGCCGGGCACGCACGTGGCATCGGGCCAGGGCTGAGCCCAGCACAGCCACCCAGCACAGCCAGAGAGACGGGCAAACTCACAGCACGAGGTCAACACTGAGCTCTGCTGAGCTGGAGACCCCCCACTGCCCATGAGCCAGAGGGTGTCCCATGCCCGCGCTGCCCACCTGCACGGCCAGGAAATCCTCCTCGTCCGGCAGGATGCGGTAGGTATGGACGTGTTTCTGGAACCTGTGGCAGCGGGGAGGGCATCAGGGTGCTGGGGGTCGGGTGGCGTCCCCCCACCTGCCCGCACGGCCCCTGCCAGCCCCGAAGGGATGCCCGGTACTCGTCCAGCCAGACCTCTACTTCACCAGCACCCACAGTGAGGAGCTCCAATACCACTATTCCCTACGAACTGACAGGGAAAACCATGGAAAACCCATGGGAAAATGCTTGCAGGATGGGTGCTGGGAGTCCCAGAGTGACTCCCCTGCTTGCTCCGACCCCACAATCGACACCACTATGTCCTTGGCAGTGCTGCTGCCCCGGCCGCACTGCCTGTCTGTGCCAGAGGCACTGTCCCCAGCCCACAGCAGAGGCAGGAGCTGGCAGGCGCAGGCAGGAGCTGGCAGCCAGGACACCAGGAAACAATTTATTTTCCAGTGGAAGCTGACAGGAACCAGGGACATGATCCCGGGGCAGGGGGTGACAGGCAGCGCTAAGAGATGGGGTGACAACATCAGCGGGTGCAAGGAGCAGGACTGGGACCCCTCCCCATCTCAGGGACTCCAGGAGACAGGGAGCCTCAGCAGCGCCAGACTGCCGCGCTCCAGTGCTGTCAGCAGGGCCTCTGGCCACAGAGGTCACCATGATCATTGAGGCGGCTGTCACCACACCAGGGCCACTCAGCTGCTGTGTCCCCTGCCCTGGTGGCAGCTCGACACAGGGCTGGAGGACTGGGACAAGGCAGTATCCATCCCCCGACACTGTGCTGTGTCCCTGGATGGGGTGCTGTGCATCCTACCCTATGGTGTCAGGTCCCCTGCTGTCACCCTACAGTTCTGGTTACCCTGCCGCCACCCCACAGCACCAGGTCCCATGGTGCCACCATGCTCCCTGCAGTGCCAGGTACCCCGTTTCTCCTGCCTCCCCTGCAGGTACGACCTACCCCAGCACCATTGGGGTCTTCCTGGGTGCCCCAATGCCCAGTCAGTGGTCATTGGGGAGGGTGGGACGATGGGGAACCCTACAAGTGGTAAGGGGGGGCTGAATGGGAATCCACTATGGGAGGGGCTGTATGGGAAACCCTGCTAGGGTGGGTGAGGGGATCAGGGGTTCTCAGCTCGAAGCAGTCTGTGGGAGAATCCCAGCTGGTAGGATGGGGGGGGGGCACAAAGAGACACCCCCAAGCGAGGGTAGCATAAGGGGTCTCTGTGGGAAGTCCTAATATACAGCTGGGGTCTCCACAGCAGGAACACCAGTGGGGGTGTGATGGGAGGTGCAAGAGGAATCTCAGCACAGCACCAGTATGTGAAACTCCAGACTGGAGGGGCAAGGAGCAGGATCCCTAGGAGGAACCTCGGTTGTGGCGGACATCAAGGGGTTCTCTATGGATAACTGGCGGGGGGCTGGAGGGACACCCAGCACAGGGGGTGGTACTGCAGAGGGGGACTGCAGGGCCCCCTGGCTGCCCAGTCCTGCACCGTGTGCGGCTGCTATTTTGGTGAGCAACGACGGGAGGGGGGGTGGGCAGAGAGCACCAGTCTTGGGTACAAAGAGCCTTTATGCGGGAGCAACGGGACTCCCCTGTCGGCTCTGACGCACAGCCAGCACCCTGCCACAGCCCTGCCAGCACAGCAGGCACCTCATGTCCCCACCGCTCTGTGGCACACAGAGGGACACCTACCACCCTACTCCACCAAGAGTGGGGTGTGGGCAGCCTGGCAAGGGGGACACTGTGTGCCCACTGGCACCACCCTGGCACTGGTGTTCCCACGAACTGGTGGTGAGCCGGGATGGAAGCTCCAAGCCCCCGTGCTCCTGTGGGACACCACAGCACGACTGTTCCCGCTGGCACTGCTCACCAACCAGTGATGTCAGCACGCCCTGGGGTGCTACCGCCATATGCCAGCACTGTGGGTTCCAGTGATGCCCCAATATGCCACAGGGAGGCCACAAGTGTGACATCCTGGTGTGCCACGGCGAGGGCACAGTGGGATGTCCTAGTGTGCCACATCCAGCCCAGTTAGGCCATGGTGCATCAGCGGGAGGGTTAAAGGAAGCCAACACTGCCGGGATCCCGCTGCAGTTCCCTTTCCTCCTCCTGACCCTGCAGCTATTTTTAGGGCCCCGGCAATAGCCTGGGCCAATGGCCCCACAGTCCTGTCCACCCACTCACTGGCAACAGGGATGCCTGGTGAGCTCACAGCACCAGGGACTCCCAACAGTCCTTGTTGGAGTGAGGCCTCCCAACTTGGCATCCCCCTGATGGGCTTTGCCATGTTGTGTGGTCCCATCCCAGAGCTCAGCCACGTGGCACCCATGGCCTCCTCACCAGGCAGTGAGAGACATCAATGACATAGGTACACACCTTACCCAGCCACCTGCACCACGATGCTGTCTGCAGCCCCCTGTCACCCACACTGGTGCCACAATGCCCCCCAGCCATATGGCACCATCAGGTGCCAGAATCACATGCTCTCCCAGTGCTGTGCCCAGTGCTGCTCGCCAGCCCAGCTTTGTGGTGGGGAGCCAGTGCCCTGAGCCATACTGTGCCCACACGGCTGGGAAACTGCATTTGCCACTGTCCACGGGGAAGGACAACCATGCCACCATGGAGGCTGCATGCCTGGCACCTGCACGTGGCACCGGCACACAGCAACTCCAGGCCAGGGCAGGTCGGCTCACAGTGCACTCCTGGTTCTCCCACAGGCTCTCAGGGCACATAAAAGCTTTGAATACAGGTGCTCTCATCACCATCCCACAACCACATCAAGGTCCAGGTACTGGTACAAGTAGCCAGCCACGAGCAGAGTGGTGGCATGCCCCGGGAGCTCCCCGGGAGCATCCCAGCACATGGAACATCACCAGCACAACAAGGTGTCAGAGGCCCCAGGTATGGTGGGGTGCTGGGGTGCACCCAGGGCAAAGGCACTTCAGGACCCCCAGGGCTGTCAGCACTCACCTGTGACCTGGCACAAGCTGGGAGCCATGGAGTTCTATGGTACAACTCAAGGGCACAGAGCTGTCCCCCCTCCCCAAGCTGGGGGCCCCCAGACATGAGGGCAGGAGATGGGGACCCCCAGTGCCATGGGGAGGCTCAGGGATCCCAAGAGTGTGGGGTAGAGGCCAGACTCCCCATCTCATAGACTCCCATGGTAGCAAGGGTGGGTGTCACAGCCCCCCTGGAGCCAGCCCAGTATCCCCCCAGGGCCCAGAGATCCCCAGCCCCTCCAGACTCTGTTGATGTCTGGTCTCCTGGGACACCCAGACCAGAGTGGGTGCCATTCCCCTGGTGCCCTGTGTCCCAGAAGTGCCAGTGTCCCTCTGAAACCCCAGGTCTCCTCGTGTCTACGCCCCTTCCAGTACCCACTGACCAGAGCAGTCCCAGTCTCCCTGTGCCCAAATTCCTAGCAACTTAGTTCCCCTAATTCCTCCCACAGTATTGGTGATCCCCATGTCTGCTGCATCCACCCAGGTGGGTCCCCTCCTCGGCCTGCTGCCCTCTTGGTGTTGGTACCCCCGTCAGCGCTCCCTGCGTGCTCCCCTGGATCCCTTCCAGTGATCCCCACTGCTTCCCCTGCCAGCGCTCCCTTGGCGCCCCCCCTGCCGCCCTCGGTGCCTCTCCCACTGTTCTTCCCGGTCCCCTGCCAGCGCTTCCCTGGACACCCGCCCTGTGTACCCCAGTGCTCCCCTGAATTCCTGCAGTCACCCCCACCATGACGCCCCAGTGTTCCCCCGGGTACCTTGCTAGTGCTCCCCTAAATCCTCCCCCCTGCCCGTCCAGGACACACTCCCGGCTCCCCTCCCGACCCCCTGCTCTCCTCGGACCATCCCCGAGGCCCCTCTGGTGCCCCCCTGAACACTCCACTCCTACGCCCGGATCTTCCCCGGTACCCCCGCCCCGTTTCTCCCGGGACCCCCCCAAAGCTCCGGCGGTACCTCGCCGGTGCTCCCCCAAGCTCCCCACTGTTGCTCCCCCAGGATCCCCCCCGGCCCTATCCA
>WEKY01016984.1:0-18730 GCA_013390045.1 Picathartes gymnocephalus | reverse complement strand
GGGACGAGGACAACCAGGGGACAGGCGGGGGCTTCGGGGCTTTGGGGTACCGTGGGCCCCAGGGGGGCACCGACGAGGTACCCAGGGGCCCACGGGGAGAGATCCGGGGGTGGCCACCGAGGGGGCGATCGCGGGAGGGGACCCGCGGGGGTCGAGGGGGGCACCAGAGGGGACCCGCGGGGGGATCCTGGGGGATCACCAGTGAGGTAACGGGGGAGCATTGGTGGGGTCCTGGGGGGCGCATCGCGAGAGGCACCGGGGCCGATCCGGTGCCATGAGTAGGATGTTCAGGGGGGCATCGGGTAGTCCGATCGAGGGAAAGCGGCACCGGGGGGAGGGGAGCACCGGGTAGAGGGCAGCAGCAGTGGGGAGCACGGGGAGCACCGCGGAGGAAGCACCAGGGACGTGGGAAACACTTGGAGAGACAGGGACACCGGGAGAGCACCGGGGGATTGGGGGCACCCAGGGGCGTACCGAAGGGAGGGGCGGGGGCACCGTGGTATGAAGGCACCGGCAGTGTGAGGGTACCGGGGAGCTGGGCACTGGGGTAAGGGGGCCGCGGTGGGGCAGGGCTGGGTCCAGGGGCTGAAGAAGTGGGTGGCGCGACTCGGTTTCGCCACCAAAACCGGCGACTTCTCCATGGCCCAGGGATCGGGACGGTGCCACCCCACAGCTGGGAACACGGAGCATGTGGAGAAAAGGACCCCTGGGGTGGGCTCCGGGCCGGCAGAACTCCCTTGACAGCCATGCTCCCACCTCAGGGTCACCGGGATGTCCTCCCCTTTCCCCCCATAATTTTCCCAGTCTCATCCTGTGCACCCCAGGGTGTCAGTGACGCCCGGAGCCCTGCAGCCGTGTCAGGTGCAAGGACACATTCAGCGATCCCATCCCCTGGGCCCCAGTGGCAGGCAGCCCTGTGCCTTCTGCTTTGCCCGGCACGGTGGTTTGGGGAAGGCAGTGCCAGATAGCCAGGTTGGTCGGTACAAATGAATGGGAGTGATGTCTGCTTCTTCTCCCCACCAGAAGCAGGATCAGACGATCAGACACCAAGTCCCTCAGCCATCCTATTGCCCCCCAACCCTCAGCCCCACAGCACCCCAACACCAAGCAGGGCAGGAGCATTTATTCACGAGCCACGTGCCTGGGGGGGACACAGCTTGGGGACATCCCATGGGGAAGCACAAGGCAGCCCAGTGTCCTGCCTGACCATCTACTGCCTGCTCCTGCCTGGAGCCCCTCCTGCTCAGAGCAGGGCCAGAAGGGTGAGGGGCAGCAGGGACAGCAGGATGGAGAGCGGGAAGTTCGGAGGAGCATCACCACGGGCATAATATTGGGCGACGGCGACATTGGGGTTCCCCTGTGCCGGATCGAACCACATCTGTATGCAGCGACCGCTGCCACGGTGGTGGGACGTGTAGCGGTAGGAGCCAGACCAGATCTGCTCGCAGAGTGCAGCCGCCGTGGGAAACACAAACTTGAACTTCTGGCACATGGCACCCTTGGGACACTGGTTGGTGCCTGGGGGTAGGGCAGGGGATGAAGTGGGTGAAGGGCTTTGGGAAATGGGTGTTATTCCCCTGTGCGTGGGGTGCAGATGGGTCCCACTGGCATTGCTGGGGAAGACAGAGTTGACCTCAAGGTGGCATAGGGTCTAGCTCCGCATCACCCCACACCCCATGAGGACCCTCACACCCCCCGACCCACTCACATGCACAGGGGACTCCCACCTGGCTGCCACCCCCACCCCACGCAGACCCTCACACCCCCGGACCCACTCACAGCCACCAGGGAGGGTGGACACAACCTCCCCTGCAGCAAGATGGAGGGTGACTGCAGACCCACAGGAGGATCGAGGCATGATGGTGGTTGCCCCACAACCCTCACTCACCTGTAGTCCAGTTCCAGCCCTTGTGCCAGTTGACCTTGCAGGTGACAGCGTCCTGGCAATCCTCCCACCACTGCTCACAGTCCTCCTGGCACAGCGGCACATCCCGGATCCGCTCCTTCCGCCAGCTGGTGTCTGCCTGCAGGGCCCCGTTTCCCCCAGTTCACCCCAGGGATCCTGGTGGGTGGGTGAGGTGGGGGTCTGCACCTACCTGGTCAATCCATGGCCCCAGGTTGGGGGAACACTCATAGAGACACGTGTCCTGGATGAAGTGGCGCTTGCACTTCTCTGGCATGGCCCCACAGTGGTCCCAGTTGAAGTTGTACAGGTAGGACTGGTCCTGGTGGGCTTCCAAACTGGTGTTGGCAGTGCAGCAGGCGTTGTCCTTCCAGAGGACACACTGCACCAGGGCAGCTGGGACTCAGCTGGGACCCATCAGGACCCACCAGGGCTCAGCTGGGACCTGCTGTGGGTCTGGGGAAAGCACCAGTGCCCACGGGTGGATGACACTGGGTGATGGAATTCATGTTGGGGCACAGAGACCCCAGCCTCCATCCTGGTGACCCCACAGCAAGTGACACCAGTGGGTGCTGGTGTAGTGGATGAGGACCGTACCTGCCCGTAGAGCTGCCCTTCAGGGCCAGGCTCTGTTTTATGGTGCTTGGCGTCCATGCAGATGTTGAGCAGCGAGTCCTGTGCCACCATCACTGCTGCGGTGGCAGCTGGCCAGGCCACCAGCACCAGCAGAGCCAGCACCGCTGCCATCACTCTGCCAGGGCGACAGCAGGTCAGGACGAAAGCACTGAGAGAGGCGGTGACAGCAGGGACAAAGTCCCCCACTGTGCACTTGGAAGCTCGGCAGCACACGGTCACTGCCTAGGACCACCACCAGTGGAGTCAGGGATCTTACCCGGGGGGTGCCAGGGGTCAGGGCTCTTACCTGGGGGGCAGCTGGGCTCCACGTGCCGTGGGACAAGTACAGCACATCTCAAAGGTCGTGGCGCAGCACAACCCTTGGCCACTGATCACGGGACGTGGGAATGCGGCGGATTGGGCAGCACTGAGGGCACGGAGGAGACAGTGCACCCCGCCCTGGCACCCCGCTGTGTCCTGGATTGACACTCGTGCCCATCCTGGCCCCCCCCAGCCCCGCATGCAGCTGGGATTCCTCCTCCTGGCGCCAGGCTGGGGCCAGCACCAGCCAAAATCCACCTGTGGCTGTTTTTCCTTCCCTCCCATGGGTGGTGGCCTGATTCCCTGGCACCAGCCCAAGGGGCAGGACCTGGCCCCCTAACACCACAGGGTCCCTGTGGGTGACGGGGGGGGGAAGACCACAGTGGGTAAGAGATGTTGCTGGGGGGGACAGGTACCCTTGTAGGGTCACAGATGGCCACAGGGTAGAGGCAAGTACCCCTCATTGAATTACAGGTACTCCAGGGGATCACAGAGAGGGGAGCAGATACCCTGGGGGAGAGCAGTCACCTGTGGCTCGGGAGGGACAGAAACCCTCCAGTGTCAGACATGCCTTGGCGGGGGCGAGGGGAAGATACCCTGGAAGGGGCAGATACTTCCGAGGTCACACATGATGGGGGGGCCAGACATGCCCCGGGGGCCACACATGCCCTGAAGAGGGGGGGAAGATACCCCCCTCAGAGGTGACAGATACCTCCACCCATGGATGACAGTTGCCCCCAAAGGAGCAGATAACCCATGAGGATCACAGATACCTCCCCACTGGGGCCACAGATATTCCGTGGGGATCACAAATACCCCCTCACCTGGGTCAGAGCTCCCCACTGGGGTCACACATCCCCAAGGGGTCACAGATAAGTCAGGGCTGGTCACGTATGCCCGGGCCGTCACAGCAGCCCCAAACCTGGACGCGCGGCGAGCCCAGCCCATCACCTGTCAATCAAGTGCCGCCCCGCCCCCAGACGGTGCCCTAGGCCACGCCCCACCCATTCTTCCTCTTGCCCCACCAGCCATAACCCCACTCCCTCTGCGCATGCTCCGTGCGCTGCAACTGATTCCGGGTTGGACTCCGCTTCCGGCTCGGCGGCCGGCGCCGGGCTGCCGCTGCTCCCGCCATGTCCACGCTGTTCCCCTCACTCCTGCCCCGCCTCACCGAGTCCCTCTGGTTCAACCTCGACCGGCCGTGCGTTGACGAGACCGAGCTGCAGCAGCAGGAGCAGCAGCACCAGGCCTGGGTGGGCACCGGGGTGGGGGGAGATGTGGGGCCGCGGGGCCGGGTGTCAGGAGGCCGGGAACGGGTTCGGGGCTGGGGAGGTGGCCCCTGCTCCTTCAGCGGGCACGGCCGCGGTGCTTGTTGCAGCCCCGAGGCAGTGCCCGGAGTGGGAGTTCGCGGGCGTCCCGGCACACGGGGTTCCTCCGGTGCGTCGTTCCCCCCGCGTGTTCACCGACTGTGCCCATTTTTCAGCGTCCTGTGCCGGTGTTGCCGGTCTCATGTCTGTCATCCGTGTGTCACACTGGCTCCATGCGGGCTCTTACCGGAGATCCCCGTTTGCTGTGTGGGGGTTAATTAACAAGCTGCTGCTGAGCCGAGGCTCCTGCACTATCTCACAATTAATTAATTAACTAATCTCCCGAGGGAAGCGAGGAGCGATTTCTGATCCTGGTAACTGACAAGTGTTTACGCTGTGAGCGTGGTTTGGTGTTGCAGTGCCCCTGAGTATGGGGGCAAGAACATCTATTTGATTAAAGTTTAAAAAAGAAATCTCAGTAATTAAGTTTTTATAATTAAATAATAATGTTTAAATCAATTAAAAACCCAGCACTTAGAAGAGGTTCTAAGTCCCTCTGGGTAGGAGGTGCTGACGTATTTTAATTGAGCTTTAATTATCTGCTGTGGTTCTGTTCATTTGGCTGATCAGATGTCTCAGATTTGGTTCTTTTTTGATAAGGAAATACATAAGCTTTGTGTTTGAGCTCCTCATGCCACACATGGGGACACCTTGAACCCTCTGAGCCCCAGAGTGTCATTGGGATCACCCTGCCTGGTGCCAGGGTGTTCAGGCAGATATCTGTAGCTGCTGTTCCCTGCATGGCTGGGGGATGCCAGGGAGGCAGCAGGACTCAGGCTGGAAATCAGCGTGGTCAGGGAATGACACAAGCCAGCAACTGAGCCAGAAGGGCCTGTTTGCCAGGGTGTGATGGAGCTGTTGGGGTGCTCACCCACCTCTCTCTCTTCCCCAGCTCCAGAGCATTGCTGAGAAGGACAACAACTTGGTGCCCATAGGAAAGCCAGCATCTGAGGTGGGTGTGTGGGCAGGGAAGTGGGAGGTTGCCACAGGGCTTGAGGGGCAGATGGGGGTGCTGGAGCTATTGTGTCCACAGCACTATGATGAGGAGGAGGAGGAGGATGATGAAGATGATGAAGACAGCGAAGAGGACTCAGAAGATGATGAGGACATGCAGGATATGGACGAGATGAATGATTATAATGAGTCTCCTGATGATGGGGAGATCAATGAGGTAAATAGTGTGAGACCCCAAAGTAGGGGATGTGAAGAGTGTGGGACCCTGAGCATGAGCTCCGGGGGCTGTCTTCTGTCCTTCACTCCCTCTGTTGGGTTCTTGCTCTGGTGGGGGATCTCAAACCTCTTTCTTTCCCAGGTGGACATGGAGGGGACAGAGCAGGACCAGGACCAGTGGATGATCTGATTCTGCCACAACCATACCAAACTGGAGGCTGAGGGAGAGCCTTTGCCCCCCACAGCTCTGGGGGACAGTTCAGTGAAGCTCCTCCTGCCATGGGTGCTGCGTGGGGCTGGGGGTTCAGAGGGAAGCCCCCCAGGGGAGCCAGAGGGGAGACTGCCACCCCGCACATTGTAGCTGACACATCTTTTCTAATAAACTCAGTTTTCAAGAAAACAGCCCCAAATCTGGTGTCTGAGGCCACCAGGGCAGGCAGGGGGTACCACCCAGGCAAGTGCAGGGCTGCTCCCCACCATCCACTGGGATGCCTGGCAGACCTCCCTGCGCAGTGCAGGGAGGGGCACTACAGGGAATGAGCCCCCCCTCATTACCCACTGCACCACACCACAGACCACAGCAGCCACTGCATTTCCTCCAGAGCCCATGTTGAGGCCGAGGCAGGGGTTTGGGGACCTGGCACTCCCGCGGTAACCGTGCCCACCACAAAGCAGGAGCTTGCTGCGCGCTCAGCGGGTACCGGTGTAGCGGAGCTCGGCGATACCATCAGGAATGGCGCGGAAGTACTCCAGGCTGGCGCGGTGCACCTTGCAGTGGTATTTACCACAGGTCTTGGCGTACTGCAGGAAGTGGGGTGCCCCAGGGAAGAGGACATTATCAGCCAGAATGGTGGCCCCCTCAGCCAGCAGCTGGTGGCTCTCCAGCAGCCGTAGGTCCCGCAGGTAGCAGCGTTTCCAGTGATCCATGAAGACCAAGTTGATGTTCATCAGGCCGTGCTTCTCCCGCAGGCAGGGTATCACCTCCTCCGAGGGACCCACAATCAGCTCCACCTGTGCTGCAGCACCCTCAGTTGCTGGGGCAGGGTGTCCACCCACCACCCTGCTTCACAGGGCAGTGATGGGTCTACAGGGGACAGGACCTTTCTCTTCCCACATACGCTACCCAGCAGGTGCTGCAGTCCCTGCCACAGCAGCAAAGGACCCCCACCCATCTCCTCCCAGGTTTCGGGTGCAGAGCTGGGCTTTCTCCCAGTGCCCGGGTGCTCACCGTCTGCTCGCTGAAGCCGGCCAGGCGGATGACCTTCTCGGCCACAGCAGCATGTCGGGGGTCCCCCTCGATGGTGTAGAGGCGGGCACCTGGGGGCAGCCCCTGTGCCAGCAGCACGGTGCCATAGCCACAGTACGTGCCCAGCTCCAGCACCCGCAGTGGTGCCTGTTCCAACAGCACCCTCTCCACGATCCGCCCTGACATGGCATGTGCCTCTCAGCACCCGCAAACCTGTGCCATTCCAGCCCTGGGCAGGGCGAATGTGACAAGCAGTTTCCCACTGCCCAGAGGGATGGAGGAGAGCTGTGCCAAAAATGCCACAGCCAGGTCGATGGTGCCATAGCCATACCAACAGTGCCATGGCTGTGCTGGCAGTGCAATGGCCATGTCAATGGTGCTGCAATCATGCCAATGATACTATGGCTGCATCAACAGTGCCGCTGCCAAGTCCATGGTGCTGTGACCACACCAACCCTGTCACAGCTGTGCCAGTGGTGCCATGGCTGTGCCAGTGGTGCTGTGGTCATGCTGGCAGTGCCACGGACATACTAATGGTGCCATGGCTTATGTAGTCTGGGCAAGCAAGGGTAGCACTCACCTTTGTCAGGCCCCACACAGCTGAGGTGCTCACAGTGGTAGCACCACTGATCGAAGGTCTGGAGGATGTGGTGGGGGTCCCCAGGGATGGCGTGGGCCAGCAGGTACTGGAAGGCGCGCTGCTCCCGCGAGGTGCCAGTGAGCCGGTCCCGCAGCCAGGCCACCAGCACCGCCCGGTACAGCAGCATCAGGTAGTGCCGGTACCGGATCAGCAGGGTGACAATGAAGGGGAGGAAGGCCAGGGCAATCGCCGGAGACACCATCACAAGCGAGTGATGCTGTGATTTCAGCACAGTTGCTGAGTTGACTTTCTTAGGTTCTTACTTATTTTGGGAGTGCTGCCAAACAGGAAGTTCTGCACCTTTGTGTCCACTACCAGTAGCATAACCTTGGGCCCAGGCTTTGAAAATCTCCCCTGTGCAGAGATCATTGAATCGTGGGAGCCCTAAACTGTAATGAGGCAAATTATCCCCTCACAAGGGGTGCTGTGGTAGGGCATCCTCCAGGGTGTGAGCTCCCACTCATGCCATGAGTTGGCTGTGCTGTGTATCCCCTGGAAGTACCTCTCCCTGGGCTCCAGTGCTGCTGGGCCTGCAGGGCTGGGGCACCCCAGGATGCTGTGGGGGTTCCTGTGCCAGGGCTGGGAAGTGCTGGGGACCCATCTGCTGAGGTCCAGATATTGGGGTCGACAGGGCTGGCATCCCAGGGGATTGTGCTGCTCTGAGGGGCACTGTACAGCACAACCCCTTGCAAACCCCTTGGTCCAGCTTTGCTGCTCCCACCCCCCATATCCAGCACGTCACACCCTGCTCCCCCCACCCTGAGCTGTTGGGGGTGCCCAGCCACCGTGACAGGATAGGGCAATGGGGGTAGCACGTACCTGTCCCCACACTCCAGGCAGGCAGAGGCAGGCAGTCCTGTGTGGAGCCCTGCTGCCACTCAATTATTGATGGTGTCACCTCAGCTGCAGCTGCTATCGGAGCTCCGGTTACCAGCTCAGTGGGGCTGGCAACAGAGACGGGGCCAGGCTGGGGCTGGGAGGTGGTCCTGGGCTGCACAAGAGGGCCTGGAGCTGGGGTCCTGATACTGGGACAGTACTGTGGCTGGGGTCCCAATACTGGTGTGTAATACTAGGAGCTGTGGTCCTGATGGTGGAGCTGGAGTCCTGTCACTGTGCACTGAGAACACTGGGCAACAGGAGCACAGGGAGCCAGAAGCACTGGGCACCGGGAGGACTGGGAGCCAGAATCAGTGGACACTGAGGACACTGTTGGCCCTGGGACCATGGGGGCATTGGGAGCACTGGGGGTGTGGAGGGCTGGGGCACTGGGATCTGTTGTGGTTTAGGAATGGTACTCCCCTGTTCAGTGCCCCCACTGAGACCCACCAAACCATGCCCATTCTCTCGCTCCCCCACTTTCCTCTCCCCCTTCCCACAGCGGCAGGATGGAGAGGAGAATTGGAGGCACAAAAGCTAAAGATCTCAAGTTGAGATAAGAACAATTTACTGGCTATAAGAAAATGAACATTAACAACAACAATACTAATGACAGGGGGTAAAAGAAAATAAATTATTCACATGGAAGACCCCCCTCCTGACAACAGATGATACCAGAGGGCTCCCTCTGCCAATGTACTTGACAGTGAGTTGGCATATGACAATGGCACGCTCCGTACAAACTTGCGCCACAAGGATTGTGTGCACTGGACATCTGGGCCTACAGGAGACTTCATTATTTGAATCCCTATAATAGATTCAGCTCCAGCACAGCTAATTCTCTCCAAGATACTGGGGACCTTGCTCCATGGTGTTCCACTTGTCTTGGTGCACTACTAGATCATCCTTGAGAGAATGCCTTTCTCTCACACTTGACAGGAGTTGCCTTCAGAGCCTAAGAGTTTCTGTCCTCTTCCCAATCCCCTTGTCAGTGTTCACATCCCAGGACAAGGATCCCAGTTGCTTGGCTTCACTACCATCCCATTCCATATCGTGGGGCGTGATATCCCAGCACTGGAGTAGCCAGGTCCCCAGGGGCTCACCCAACTGGCAGCTGGAACCTTTTCACACATCTTACAGCTCACCCGGGGACATGGATCAGGGGATTTTCTCTGGCCCTGCCTCCTCCTCCTGTTCTCAGGGCCCTGCTTTGCCATCCCTCACTAACTGAACTGATTTTGTCTTGGATTCCTTCTTCCGTGCAGGGGTGACTGCTCCCAGCAGGGGCTGTTCCCCTGGCTCAGCTGCAGTTGGTGTGAGCCCGTGGCTCTGTTCCTCCTCCTCCCCTCAGGGTGCTGTCTACTGACCACCAGTGTCCAATAGAGAGTAGCCAGGGCCCAACACACTGCAGTAAGTTGCTCATCTCTGGAGCTGCCACAGCATTCTCCTTGCAAATATTCTGTCCTTTTATCAGGGTCCTGTGGTTGTTCAGGGGTGAACTCCCAAACCATCGGAGCAGAGAATTTCTCAAAAAATGGGCCAATTTTCTCACACATTCCATGCCACTCATCACTATTCCCCCTTGGGACAGGTCTCTGAACAGCCTTCTTGGAAATCTCTGTTCTGCCTCCAAACGCAACTCTAAACACAGTGTGGACTGCACTGAGACATAGCAGATGTAGCAACAAGAACATGCTTTCCTTACCATCCAAAGGGAATTCAAAATTATCAAAAGCTGTTGTAACAGGCCTGAAGGAGGAAAGGTGGGGAAAAACAGGGGAAATCATCCTTCCCCTGTTCCCGGCCATAGACTGGGTACAATTATTAATGGACTCCCAAAGGTAATGCTGAAGAAAGAGCAGGAGAGCAGCACTGAATACACATCCCAGAGTACCCTCATTGCCCTTGATGTTATCCTGTCATAAACTCATATCCCACAGAACAGCAACAAAGAAATGCCGATCCTTGTTCCTGCTCTGTAAAAGGTCACCCCAAGGAGCACATACAGGAATAGAGGAATAAAGCCAGGGTTAGGTACCATACACACATAAACGGACCAAGCAACATTGTGACCAGTGGCTCTGGCCCTAATACAACAAATGCTGAGATCAAGTTTGTTTCCAACCGTCTCTGGACAGATCTATTGTTATCCCAACCCTTAGTGCCCCACACAGGGCAACAAATAAGGACAGTCATGGTTTAACCCCAGCCAGCAACCAAGCTCAACTCATCCGCTTGCTAATTCCCCCATCAGCAAGATTAGGGAGGGAATTGGAAGGGTGAAAGCTGGAAAACTCGTGGGTTGAGATTGAGATAAAGACAGATTAACAGGGAGAGCAAAGACCACACATACAAGCAAAGCATAACAAGGAATTAAGTCACCACTTCGCATGGGCAAGCAGGTGTTCAGCTATTCCAGGAGCGCAGGGCCCCATCACATGTAACAGTTATTTGGGAAGACAAACACTATCACTCCAGACATCCCCCTCTTCCTCATTCTTCCCCCCACTTTATATTTTGAGCACTGGAAAACCCAGGACACATGGGGGCACTGGGAACTCCGAGCCCTGGGAGCGGGAGCGAGCGCGCGGAACGCACTGGCAGGGGAGGGGGAGGTGCGCTGAGAGCGGGCACGTGACCGCGCGCGCAAGGCCGCGTGACGTAGCCCACGTGCGAGCACCTTACCGTCCCACGTGACACCACCGCGCGCCCCGCCGGCGGCGGGCGCGGCCTTGTGTGCGTGTGCGCGCGCGCGCGCGTGTGTGTGTTCGTGTCCCCCCGCCGCTCACGTGACCGGAGTGACTCGGCGCTCACGTGACCGCGCGGCGGGGCCGCGCCGCAGCCGGGGCCGCGCTCGCCATGGGCTGCTGCTACAGCAGCGAGGCCGAGGCCTCCGACCAGGTGGGCCTGGCGCCGGGGGGACAAGAGGCCCGCGGCGGGGATGGCGCCGGGAGGGACACTCGGCCCCACTCCCAGCTCCCCCGGGGCTACCCGGTCGCGGGGGGGCAGGCGGCGCGCGTCCCCGGCAGGGCCCGGCCTTTCCCCCCTCCCGGGGCAGTCTGTGAGCGCTGCCCCCGCCTGTCGCCGCCTTCGTGTCACTTGTTCCTCGCGTGTCTCGCGCCGCCTCGTGTGTCCCCCTGGCGCCGCGTGGGGGCTGGAGGCGGGGGCTCGGGGGTCGCGCCAGACCCTTCCCTTGTCCCGCTGCAGGTGTAAGTCCAAGGCCTCAAACGGCACCGGCGGGAGCAGCGCCAGCTTTTCCTTCTTGGGACGGCGTGACTGCCACGCAGTTCAGGGGCCGGGGCAGAACTGGGGCTGTCACCTGTCCCGGGAAACTTAATCCGCGGGTGCGGTGAGGGCTCGGCTGTGACAGCCCGTCCCAGGGGAGCCCAGCCGGCTCCCACTTGTGTCACGAGAAAGGAAGCAGTAGGGCCTGGGCTAGAGAATCGCAACAGCATTTCCCAGCAGGAGGAAGGGGAGAGGAAGCTTCTGCCCGGGGAGGAGCTGGAGATGCCACCCACGGCCTGTGTGGAGGAGGGGTTGCACTCCCAGCTCACCGTGGGTCACAAGCTGAGCGTCCTTTCAGGACAAGACAGACATGGAAGGGCTTGAGCATGTCCAGAGAAAGGAATGGGGCTGGAGCTGAGGGGGGCTCAGCCTGCAGAAAAGGAGGTTCAGGGATGACCTTTTCACTCTCCACAACTCCCTGACAGGAGGGTGGAGCCAGGTGGGGGTCAGGCTCTGCTCCCAGGGAACAAGCAACAGGACATGAGGAAAGGGCCTCAGGCTGTGCAATGGAAGGTTTAGATCAGGTATTTGGGAAAATTTCCCTAAAAGTGTTGTACAGCCTTGGCACAGGCTGCCCAGAACTGTGTTGGAATCCCTGTCCCTGGAGGGATTCAAAAGCCATGTAGACTGGGCACCTGGGGACATGGTTTGGTGGTGGGCTCGGCAGTGCTGGGAGAACAGTTGGGCTCAGAAGGCTTTTCCAATTTTACTGATTCTATGATCTTGTTCTCTTGGGTGTTTGTGCCCATGATCTCCCTGATGGGCTCTTCTCACAGCCCCTGCAGCACCATTCAGACAAGCCAGAGGATTAAGGGGTGAGCAACATCTCTGCACCTCCTGGAGTGACTGGGGGAACATGCCCTGTGACTCTGGGAACCCCCCACCCCACACGGTCCCTGGACTATGGCAGGTGGGGTTCACCTGGCTCAGGTGAGCCCAGCCCCCTGCTATGCCAGGGTGGGGTCTCCGTGGTGCCCAGTCAGGGGCGGGGCCACGGTAGGTCCTCATTAGCTGCAGGGTTTCACGCAGGTCGATGCTGGCTGCAGACTCCTGCCTGCAAGATTGGCCACTCCAAATGTGCTGCCCGATTTCAGCCACACTTGCTGCATTTGTGGCTGGGGGGGCTTCAGCTGGGAAAAAGCAAAAGAATTGGGCAAAGAGGTGCCTGGCCATTGCCCCAGCAGAGCTGAGGCTGTGCTGAGTTACCCTGGGATGCACAGGGAGCCCTCCTGACAGGTGGAGGGTGAGACTCGCCTCATCCCTTGGGGTTAATGGTACTGGTGTGGGGAAGCCAGGGCTGATTTTCCTCTTGCCTTTCACTCAGGAGGAAGAGACAAAGCGGCTGCTGGAGCCGGCAGCCAGCCCACCCAACAAGGTGCTGAATGGAGCAGAGCAGAGCTACCACAACCTCCCGTCGGCACGCACTGATGAGCAGGCCATGCTGTCCTCCATCCTCGCCAAAACAGCCATGTAAGCCTCAGGCCGTGCCCATGGGGCAGGCAGCACGCCTCGGAGACCAGCAGTGGCCCTGGATGTGGCACAGAATTGTGGGGGCTGCCTGGCTGTGGGCACCGGTGATCAGCCATATGTGCTGAGGGGACAGGGGGAGGGAGCTGTGGCAGAGCCCTCGTGTCCCTCTGCCATCAGACAGCCTCTTCCCTCAGCTTTGAGCCCCATGGGGACACAGAGACAAGACCCCAGATGTGAGGTGACTCGTCGGCTGCTAGGCTGGAAATAGGGGCAGGGTTTGGATAAGAAAGTGAGTCCATGGGAATGTGGAGAGGGTGGCTGGGGGGGCAGCAGCACTGTATCCCCTTTTGAGGAGGCTTTTCCTCAAATGTGCAGGGGCAGTGTGGGGAGAGAGCTGTGTCCAGCCTGGCTGGGAGGGCTTTGGGATGCTCGTAGGCCCCCCTGCTCCCCTGCCTGGCATTGGGGAGCTACTGGTGTGTGTCCAACATGCAAGGCCACAGCAGCTCTGAGCACTACTTTGCTGTGGGGTGCACACAATGGGGCTGCGGCAGGCCCTGGGCAAGCGCCCGGGTCCTCTGTTAGTCCTGGGCCCGGTACCAGGGCTCTTAGGACATCTGCCAAGCGCATTGTCCTCCCAGTCGTTGCTTTTTTCCCCAGGTGGCTGCACGCCAAGCTCCCCAGAGCCCAGAGCAGCCTCTAGCTTCCTGCAGCCTCTGCCTGCCTCTGCCCCAGGGCAGCTGTGGGCAAACAGTCCCTGGCATTTCCTTCCTGGCAAACAGCCACTCCCAGTCCGGCACACTTGTGTCCAGCTGGCAGCATTCATAGGGCGAGTTTGGCCTTGAGGTGTTTGCTTTGGGGTGCTGGCGGGTGCTTGATTTTGTCTGCCCTGGTCAGAGGATGCTCTAAGATGGGAAGGGAACTCAGAGGGAGCAATGAGCCTCCAGTGGGAGCCACTGTCTTGTGTCTCTGCAGCAACATCATCGACGTGTCGGCAGCGGATTCCCAGGGCATGGAGCAGCATGAGTACATGGACAGAGCCAGGCAGTACAGGTGGGACCTGCACTTCTTCCCTGGGGTGCCCGCAGTCCCGTCACAGGCGTGTGTGTCCCTGGGCAGGTCCCAGGGGTTTTGGCCTAGAGGAGTGAACTTGGCATGTAGCAGGGCTACCGCATCTCAGAGCAGGGTGCAGCCTGCTCTGGGAAGGCCCATGGCAGTGCAGGTGGCAAGGCCCAGGACGAAGGTCTCCTGTGCTTACCCAGCCCTTGGGGCAGATGATGCGGGGCTTGATGTGACTGCTTCTGCTTGAAAGGTGCCTGTGTGGGAGAGCTGGAAGCTACCTCATCCTCCTGTTGCAGAGGGTGAAGAGGGCTGCATGCTGGGAGTGCAGCACCACTGCTGTCCCTTTCTCTCCCTAGGGGTGCAGCATGCATCTTCTAGGTGTCCTCGTGTCTTGGCATGGCACTGATGTTCACTGCTCTCCCCTCACAGCACACGCCTGGCCATGCTCAGCAACAACCTGACGCACTGGAAGAAGCTCCCGCTGCTGCCATCTCTGACTAACCAACCGCACCAAGTGCTCGCCAGCGACCCTGTCCCCTTCGCAGACCTGCAGCAGGTGAGCAGGGCTGGAGTGAGCCCTGAGCTCTTGCGATGCTCTCCAGAGACACATCCTCATCCTGGAGGAGCAGTGGTGCCCGCCTGGCTTGCCCAGAGCCCTGACACAACTTGTTAGAGCTGAGGGCAAAGCTTAGGTCAGGTTTAAGGCCTTGTTAGAGGTGGGGGCAAAGCCCAGGACAGGCTTAAGGACTCGTTAGGGCTGGAGGCTAACCTCCTGCGACAGTTTCTTTGGGATAACCGGGAGTTTCAGTAGCCACCGGTGACACAGTCATGTCCTCATGCCTGCAGGTGTCCCGGATAGCTGCCTACGCCTTCAGTGCGCTCTCACAGATCCGTGTCGACGCCAAAGAAGAACTGGTTGTACAGTTTGGCATCCCCTGAACCTGCCCCCACCACCTGTGCTTCACTGCTTTGGGTTGTTTTTGGTTTTTTCCCCATTTTTTTTCTCTTTATATCCCTTCCTTCCCCATGCTGCTGCCACAGAACTTGGACAGATACCCTTTTTCCTACTAAATGCCAAGGCGCCCATCGTTGGCACGTCGAGCCCACCTGCATTGCTTGAGGCTTTCTCCTCCTCGTGGGTGTGTAGGTGGGTGGGTGGGCGTGGGGAGGAGGCTGTGTCAGCTGGACGCTGCCTTGCACAGGGATGAGCACAAAGGGAACAGCCGGTGCAAGGAGGCCCTGGTGTGGGTCAGCACCGTGTGCCAGGTCACCAGGACGGGTGGGCTGGAGCCAGGCAGATGTGATGCTCTGCGTGGGGCCTGGTGGCTCCAACACCATCCCTTCTCATTTTTACATGTTTAGACCTTTATTTTGGTTGGTTCTGGGTTTTTTGTTGTTTTTTTTTTTTTTTTAATTACTATTATTTTTTGCCACAGTAGATAAAGCCACGTTCATCCAGTGCCTGTCTCCACTGTTCTCCGTCGGACACAGCATGGACGAGATGGGGGAGCCATGCCATGGTGGGGGGGAGTCCACACATCTGTCTGTCCCTTGTCACCTCTTCCATCATGTCTCACAGGGCCAAGAGGACAAGGGGACAGAGAATGTATGATGACCCGCCTTTAAGGGGAAGGAACACCTAGGATTCATAAATGCTCGTGGTCAAAAGGAATGTGAACAGTCAGAGCGTTTGAAATAATCAGGAAGTTTTATTAGTAAATTATACACTTGGCATGGAAATTGCAGGGTACCCTTTTATGGATGGGTTTCCCCATCCTGAAGATGGATTTCTCATTTTCTATGCAAATTAGTTATCATGCGCAGTCTGTTCTTTCAGGTCTTCCTGGAAATGGGTCAGAGGGGTTTGGGGGTCTTTGGTGGTCTTAATCCCACCCTATAGTCCATGCCCACTTCCTGCCACTCATTCCTGTGCTTTTGCTGTACTGTCTTGTGCTTATCAGCGGGAACTACAACAAGGATGCTTTTCCAGTGCTGCCCTATCTCACCTTGCCCCCCTTCAGCCATATCTCATTCTTTCTCATGGGGTGTTAATATCAACAGTCCTTGTTTATTACCAACAGTCCTTGGCTGACTCCACAGCCATCCAATTATCTATGTTTGAGACATACACATTAGCTCTCTTATGTTCTGAGAATAGAATGCTCAGTGAGACTTACTTTGGACTGTGGTTTTTAGGGTCTTTAGAGAATGGGCTTCAGTATGCTTACCCCTTTATAATTGAGAGCTCAAAAGGTCTCACTTTTGATTGCTGTCTAGAAGGTTACAAGAGAATGGGCTTTAGTCATAGTAATTTTCCATCCTGGCCACAATTTGGGTTGGTTGAAGGTTCAACAACAAAATTGCTATTCCACTTGGGTTGTTACTCAGGCAAGAAAAATAAGTTTCCAAGTCTGTTCATTAAAAAACAGATGCTCGATAAACATCTCTTAGTTTTTTGGAACAGATTACGTCCAATAAGCTCAAGAGGGGCTTAGCCCAGGTGCTGTTTGTGAAAGCCAAGTCCTAACAATCATTTCTCAGGTCTTGGTGGGGCCTGGGTGGTGGTGGGGGGATGCGCCACCACAATCCAGTCCCTGACTAAAGTTCTCTGGGCCTCTACAGGATGAAATAGGGCTGTGGGCATGGGGACAAACCCAGGACCTCTCAAGTGAGACGAGGCCCCACCAGTAGGTCAGGGCAGGTTTGGGGGCTGGTGAGGACCCCTGCCTAGCTGGCACTGCAGGGCAGAGTGGGGTGTCTGCGTGTGACACACCCCCGAGCCCGCCACCTGTCCCATGACTCACTGTGGGCTTCCAATACTCCCTGCCCTGCATGTGACCCCACACAACCCCCTCCATGAGCACCTCATGTCCTCACCTCTGAGTGGGGCCCTGAGACTTACACTCCCACGCACCCCCGTGGTCCCATGTGTGTCACTATACCTTCACGGGAGGCCCTTGTCTGTGTTCCCCTTGGCCCCAGGCAGCCCTGTAAACTCCTCACACTAGGGCTTCCCTTGCTTGGACTGTTGCATGTGTGCCCTAGCAGCCCGTGTCCCCTAGCAGCCCATGGCCCCGCGTGTGTCCCAGTGACCGGCAGAGCGCTCCCCCCTTACAGTCCCGCGTGTGTCCCGGACCCCGCGTGTGTCCCGGTGACCGACAGACCACTCCCCACTACAGTCCCACGGGTGTGCAGGACCCCCCCCGTGTGTGTCCCGGTGACCGGCGAAGAGCTCCCCACTACAGTCCCACGTGTGTCCCGGTCACCGGCAGAGCATTCCCCTCTACAGTCCCGCGTGTGTCCCGGACCCCGCGTGTGTCCCGGCGACCGGCAGAGCGCTCCCCCCTTCCCTTTCCNATTTCCTCGTGTGCCCCGGGCCCCGCGTGTGTCCCGGTGACCGGCATAGCGCTCCCCCCTTCCGTTCCCGCGTGTGTCCCGGACCCCGCGTGTGTCCCGGTGACCGGCAGAGCGCTCCCCCTTACAGTCCCGCGTGTGTCCCGGACCCCGCGATTCGCGGTCCGCCCGCCCGCGTGACGCCCCCGGCCCGGAGGCGCCCAATGGGCAGCAGCGGGGGCGGGCGCTGCCGTTCGAATAAGAGCGGCCGCGGCCCAAGCCTTGGCGGCTTCGGTCTGGTACAGGACCATCAGTACGGCTGAAGCCCCGGCGACCCAGGTGACGCCGAAGGCGGACGCGATCGCCGGTCACGGTACGGAGAAAGCTGAGGTCACCGGCGGGGCGGGCCCCGGCGGGTCCGTCGGCGGGGGCTCGGGGCCGCAGAGCGAGGCTGTGCCACAGGCGGGCAAGGCGCGAAACCCTCGGGCCGGCGGGGCACGCCTGTGGCACAGCCTCCGTCTCCGGCCAAGCTCAGCGGCGTCCCCTTCCCTAGGGACCGGGGGATCCCGGCCGGAGCCTTGTGTCTCGGGCGTGTGGTTCTTCGTTTCCCGGGGTTTGGCAAAGTCGCAGCCTTCGCCAGCGGCATTCGGCGGCCGCGTTCCTCGCGGGTTCCTCTGCTGCCCCCAGCGCCGGTTTGAGAGAACCTTCTCCTTGCGCCCTTCCTGTGCCGTGCTCGGGGCGGCCCCATCCTGCGGCCCTGAGCTTCCTCAGGCAGCCCGGACGCTGCGGAGATGACTTCCGACGGTCTCCGGAACAGCAGCGAGGGGTGAGCGTTCCTTCCTCGCCCGACCCCTCCCCAGTCTAGCTGGCGACCCGTAGGGTCCGGTTCCCGTTGAATCTGTGGCCGCGGGGTGTGTGCACATCTCGGGGAATTTTTCAGGGGTCAGCTAGGATGTGACTCCAGTCAGGTTAGAGGGAGACGTAGCATCGGGGGCCATTCTCTGCGTAGCCCCCGGCTTTTCCTGAGCTGCGTTGGGGCCAGGAGTGGGTCTGTGCCGGCCCCACCAGCTCTCCATCACTCAGGGCCTGGGCAGGGTGACGGCAGTGTGCGCATCCAGGGTCGGACGATTCCCCTTCCCCATGGCGGGGCGCCGGAGGTTTCTGTGCCGTGCGCCTTTAACGAGCGCGGCCCCGGCGCGGTGACGTGGGGTGGCCCAGGGCCAGGAAGGGGAACCGCCGCCTGCCAGCCCCGCCGAAGAGAAGCTCAACAACTTTTCTTTTGTGCGTGGCCGCTGCTCCCCGGCCCTCCCCGGCTTGCCAGCGCTCATGGCGGATTAACCCCAGCGCGCCGAGGACGGCCGCGCGGCCCCGGTAAGGCCCAACAAAGACTTTCTGCCTCTTCCTTGTTTTGTTTTCCACGGGGCTGGCGCGGAGGAGGGGGAGGG